>JAKCPI010029795.1:0-16968 GCA_023213315.1 Euborellia annulipes | reverse complement strand
TATAAATATTGGTTTATAAGTGATCTGATAATACCGGCTGTTGAAAACTATTGATCTTTTGCAAGATTGTTGAGCTACTTGGCCGTTAATTTTTAAATAAATAGGCCTACGAAGGAGTGTATTTTTGACTTGGTCAACACTTTATTTAACCAATTATAGTTTGGATACAAGAGTGGATCAAGAGGAGTTTCTCGGGGGGGGATTACAAAATAAGAATAAGAATATTTTAACGAGCATCTAATGGTATAATCAGGGGCGTATATAAGGGGGGGGCGGGAAGCTGGCTCCCAAACACATATACATATATAGGGATATACAGACATCAGCGCAACGAATTTTTTCCACAGGAGGGGAAAACTTTGGTTCCGCAAAAAAAAAAATGTTCCGCAAAAAATTTCGTGTGGAAAAAAAATTTGGTTTCTTAAAAAAATTTTTTCGTAAAAAAATTTTTGAGTTCGGGCCCCACCCCCGAAAAAATTTCTATATACGCCCCTGGGTATAATTGATTTTTAAACAAAATTGTTAAAGCCAATTATGAGAAAAAATAAAAAAAAAATGAAAAAGTACCGGTATATCAGTAAAGTACTAATACTATTTGGTCGATTGGAATGAAATTCCTGCCCTTGCTTAGGACATGAATACTTAGCTAAAGTATAAAATTTGAGTGCCGAGAGTTCTTTCCTTATTGAGTTATTTAATTTAATCCACACTTTTTGATATTTCAGTTGAAATTCATTCAAATGATTGTGAAAATGACGTCAAATTCAAGCTAAAGGGAATCGCCTCCTTTTAATGGCAATTTCAAGAAAAGCAATAAAACAGACATTTAAAAGCAATAAAATCTCTTTCAGAGAAATTTACATAAACATTATGTTTTGATATTTTAACTGGAATCGATCTTCTGGAAATTTAAGATTTTTTCACAATAAATTAAATTAATTTCAAGTGAAATATCAAATATGTGGGTAATGGGAATTACTCAAAAACGAAAAAACTCTCGATACTCAAATTTTATACTTAAGCCAAGTACCTATGTCGCAAGTATTTCAAGAAATTTCAATCATATCAGCCAAAGGGTACTAGTACTTTACTAATGCATTTTTTCAGTATTTTTCCGATTTCTCAAAATTCGCTCTAACGATTTTGATTAAAATTCAAAAAACAATTATTTTTTAGATTCTCTTTAAAAAGTAGTCTATATCAATAAAACATTATGTGAAAATAGTTCAAGTACACTTTACGCTGCTATTCAACCCAGGAAGGGGGGGGGGATTTGATCCTCCAGGAAGCCCTGGCGAACATTGCTCTGAGGAAGGGGGCATATATCGCACTGATCTTCCGGTGTACCCCTTTGATCGATGTTAAGATGACGAAAAGACTTGGAAAAAAAATACTCATAGGCCTACTTAAAAAAAATACTCGATACTTACTGGTATCGGTACTTTTCTTCCGATACTTTTCTATCGATACGATACCAAGTACAAGTATCGATACTTTATTTTCTATATCACATCCCTAGTCATGGATCATCGTCATTCACGCTTTTCTTTAATTAAAATTCATTTCTCGAAATAGAACTTGTAATATTTTTTTTTTAATTCGAATAATTTATTACATGTTGATTAAATGGAGAGTCTTTTCATTTCATTTTCTCTTCCACTTTAGTAGTTGTTAATGGTGCTTCTTTTTAACGAGATTCTTAAGTCTACTTTCTATATAATTTTAACTGTTTTAGAGCGGCGTGAATTCTGGAAAAACTAGATAGACACACGACATATATGGAGGACTTAGAAATTTTTAGATATTGTTATAAATACATTTGCCATCATTCTAGTTTAATATTTGTGTTGTCTTTAATTAAAAAAAAAAAAAAAAAAAATATCAAGTGAAAAACCCATCACGGATAAAATTTCTTAAAGATTAAAGAGCATCTGTTGCTCCTATTTTGTAAAAAAATATTTTTTATCCATCCGTCAAATTATCTAATGATCTGGTAGAATTCAAAAGTTATTATCATTGGTAGGCCTATATATTCAAAATTCTTTTTCACACTGGTGTAAAAAAAAGGCTATTGCATAATTTTAGAACAAATGCAGTAAAACTTAAGGCGCAGTAGTAATGAAGCTGTTACTCATGTTTTGCCGATAAGATGGCGTTATGTGTCTTAAATAGCAAGCCAAAAAAATCTCATATTACGAAAATTTGCCAAGAGATGTCAGAATGGAAGCTAAAAATCTAATACATTTGGTTGATTTTCATTGATCTTTTAACAATGAATACTTTATAAATGTTATTATATATTATTTATAAAAGCATAAAAATATATAAATAAAGGCCCAATATAGGATAATAGGGGATCTGATAAAACCGGCTTTTAGACTAGCCTGCCATCTTTTGCAAGAGTGCTGAACTATTTGACAGTTAATTTTTAAATAAATCATCTAAACTTACTTGTATATTTCTTAATTAATATGTGATTAATAATAATAATTTCATTTTTAAATAAAAAAAATTTTTAAATTATGGAGACAGTTTGTTTTTCTGTATTTGCTTGATTAAAAAAAATTAATTTCCATAATTTTCTAAAAAGTCTTTAAAAAAATTATAACTTTCTGCCCCAATAATCCTTTATGAATTTAATTCATTTGAAAAAAAAAATCGCATTGAAAAATTTCTTATAATAGTCTTTTTTTTTTTTAAGTATGTTTAGACACCGCTCCTTTTCCTCCTTAATAAAAATTCATATTTCAATTTGACATAAATAATAAACCTTTGGCCGCACTTGATTAATCCAAATGTTTCAAAATAAAAAATATTTTCAAAAAACATAAAAAAATTTTGTTTCAAAAATAATTTTATACATTTTAAAGGAAGATTCAGACTATATGTATCAAGCGAGTGGAAAAAATGCTTAGCTCGAAAAATTCATGTGGTCGTCACCAGAATCACAAGATGATAACGTCTGAAAATTCTGAATTTTTATATAGGCCTATATTTAATAATGTAAATTAGAAGAGCTCGCCCAGTACGTAATTATTTATTTATAAGATGATTTCTAATAACTGTTTTCTGATTTAGGTCCTCGAATGCTTTGTTTGACCTCGTCTGGCAAGGAGACGGCTCCGTCGCTTTCCGAGCCAATAATGGCAAATTTGTGGCCACAAAACGCAGCGGTCATCTTTATGCCAACTGCGAATCGGTGGAGGATCATGCCAAATATTTCTTCTATCTCATCAATCGGTAAATATTTATTATTATCAATTTCATTTATTTAAATTTTGATATATTTTTTAATTTTTTTTCAGACCAATTTTGGTATTGAAATGCGAACAAGGATTTGTCGGTTATAAATCGGCTGGCTCTAATAAATTGGAATGCAATAAAGCTACCTACGAGACAATTCAAGTGGAACGCTCAGAAAAAGGAGTTGTTTTCTTTAAAGGTTACTATCATCATCTCAAAATTTCTTTTTTTATATATAAATATTTTTTTTGTTCTTTTTCGGCATCTGAGGCCATTTAGACCTCGTCCCCATTTATTTCAATTGATTGGTATCCAATAGGGTGGGTCGTTTTGCCACTTTTTTTGGGAGCGAAATGTAATACCAGGCAAAAGTGGCCCACCCATATGGACATTACAAATATAAATTTTTTTTTAAATCGGACAATAACTTCTGTGAGAGTTTTTTCCTCAAAATTTTGAAATTTCGACTGAAAATCCCAAAATTGTCATTAAGTTTAGTTGCTTATAAAGCGACCGTATTTTTGAATAACAAGATGTCAGATAAAAACTGACATTCTAGCCTCAAAATCTCTGGCCCTTCCAGGGGATATAACTGGCATTTTAGTCTAGAATGTCAGTTTTTATCGCAAGTGACATCTCGTTATCCAAAAATATGGTCGCTTTATAACCAACTAAACTTAATGACAATTTTGGGATTTTCAGTCGAAATTTCGAAATTTTGAGGAAAAATTCTCACAGAAGATATTGTCCGATTTGAAAAAAAAAATTTATATCTGTAATGTTCTTGTAATGTATGTCCTTGTGGGTGGGCCACTTTTGCCGGGTATTATATTTCGCTCCCAAAAAAGTGGCAAAACAACCCATCCTAGGATCCAATTCAATTGAAACAAATTTTTCGCCTGTGACGGAATGTGAACCCTCGACCTCTGGCACCAGAAGCTAATGCTTTATCTCTGATAAAATTTGAATTTAATTTATAACTCAATATATTTCGGTCAGATATACGACCATCTTCAGGGCTGAAGTGTGTCAACAAAACTTCTCAAAAGGTCGAATGGATCAATTAAGTAAAAGATTTTTTTAAAGAGGACCAAAGGCTATGCGGGTCAAGGTTAGTCAAACCTTCGACCTTTTGAGGATTTTTGTTCACACACTTCAACCTCGTAGATGGTCGTATACCTGACCGAAACGTCGGCCTAATAAACGAAATAAATCTAGCAGAAACTGCTCTTTTTTTCATCACTTATTTACTTTAGTAAGTTAATTTAATTGTCTGTTTTATCATTTTTTGTGTTTTTGGTTGTTTATTCATTGGGTAAAGGTGTTGACTTCTGTGATAGTTAGATAATAGGCTGGCCGAAACGACAGAATTGTCAAAGCCTAGTCGGAAGATATAGCTCAAACCAATTTAAATTTCCAGGTCAAAACGGCAAATATTGGCACGTCGATGGTGAATCGGTGACCTGCGATTCTGACACCCCGGAAGGTTTCTTCCTCGAATTACGAGAACCGACTCGCATCTGTATCAAGAGTGTAACTGGCGATTATCTGGTCTCCAGCAAGAATGGCTCTTTCCGACTTGGAGGCCCAGACCTCGACCAGGCCACCATGTGGGAATATTAATTGCCCATTAATCAACATACTCGCACAGGGCATACATATTATTTAATTATTTATTCATCTACCTGATATAGTCTCAGCAGCAGCGACGGCGACGGGGTCCTTTGGTGTCTATCGTATATTTTTTATTGGTCGCTTGCTTTACAAAATTTTATAAATTGCCCAAAACCAAATGAACTGCCAATTTTTTTTTTTTTTTTAATAAAAAATTAGGGCAATTTTATACATATATATATATATATATTCATATATATAATCAACGTAACTTTCTATATTTATTATTATTATTAATGTTTTATTATTTATATGTAATTATTTTTAACAAAAATAAAAAAACACAGCTGATAGCCACACACCATACATTTTGATAATCTGGAAACTGCCAAATTTTTAACAAAAAAAAAAAAAAAAACTTTTCTAAATTCTTAATTTTTTATGAAAAACAAAAAATTAGTATTAAAATATAAATATATATACTAATATCGTATATTAATATAATATATACCTGCTTTTCTCCTTTGGGGAAATTTTTTATACCTTTTGTTTTTTTTATATATATATCTAATTAAATGAATATTCCATCATTTTTAGATATTTTAAAATAATATAAAACTCGTTATTTTTTTCCCTTCCCGTGTACATATTTTGACTTTTTGTACAAGCCCAAAATTGGTACAACTGCCAGAGAAATGCATTTATAAACACTTAAAGGAGCAACTAGACTCCTTATAACTTCCTCCCCTCCCTCTTCTATTTATACGGCAATCAGTAGTTGATATTACATTTAGCTTTTTAGTCATCTCTTCTATTAACTCTTTTAATATAAACAAAAAACTTCTTCTTATTCTTCTCGTTAGGGAATCATTGTAATTGTATTTAATAAAAAGACTTAATATGGTTAAATGTTTACGAATATCAATGCTCATTAAATTGAATAAGACCAACAATTTTAAACCTATCTGTATTAGAGTCATTATATATATATATATATTTAAATATATTATACCATTTATATAATGATTAAATTTTTCTTATATGGTATACGCCTTTGTGTAATCTTTTTTTAATTAAATGTATTATATTGATTGAATTATATAGTTTATTATTTTTTTCATTACCTGTCTTTTTCAGTGATTATAACAAAAAAGATCATTTTTTTGTTGCTGGGGTATTTGGAGCTATTCCTGAGTAATTGGGTAGCGCTGATTCGAAAAATGCCATTAGTTTTGCCACACTACGTCTAGTTTTAGAGACATAGAAAAAATTAAATTTTATTAGAAAATGTGCACTAAAGCGTCTCTTATTTTGAATTACCTGGATTTTTTTAAGATGACACCTCTTAAAAATATGGGGAAAGTTATATTACAAATAAATTTTAAGTTTTAGCCCAATCGGTGGTCATTTAGACGTACCGCAATCGGCTAAAAATTTAGAAAAATCGAATTTTTTTAAGTGAATTTCGAATTTGGAAATAATGCCTTGTAAACTATTAAAAAATTAAAGGGGTTGGAGAGTAATAACCAGCAAATTTATAGCTCCACCTGGCGTCCTTTTATTTGGCAGATATTTCGATGCGTAGAACACACATCATCTTCAGTGCCGCGCTTTAAAATTTAATTTACAAAAATATAAACAAAGATGAAAATTACATAATACAGTTTTTTGAAATAATTTTGTTTTTTAGAAAGTACTCACAGGATATTAGTAGGTGGGCTTAGTCTATTTATATCAAATGCCTTAGGGACGTTATACATAACGGAGGTGCCTTATCTAAGCTATTAAAAAATTGCTGAAAATTTATCGTATATATTTCCTATTTAAATATTTATTCTGGGCCAAATTACTTTAAAACTTCGTTTTATTTTAGAAAATATATAGCGCTACTAATTTCGTTTTTCAGTATAATAGTAAAAATCTGTGGAACTTTGAAATCTTGTATTTAATTTGGAAAAAAAAATGTTTTTGACAACAAATGTATTTATTAATATAATATATATATAAATATAAATGTATTTATTAATATAATCAATCAATAGAATGTAATTATTAATATATTTTTTATTCTTCATACGTTTTAATTTTATTTTTTTAATAAACTTATTTGTATAAAAAATATGGGTCTTTGTAACAAGAGTGAACAGGAGAATAGAATAGTAAAGGAGTGTGTTGGCGCCCAAAAAAAAATAACCTCTTGTCTGTTTTTGATCTCCGGATCATTGGAAATTTATCATATAGATTAAGAGGATATTTAGATTAGTGCTGCGATCTTGTGGAGACTTTTAGAATTATAAGTATAATTTTTAAAGTTTCCCCAAGAGTGCAGCACAAATCAGATATTTTATTCAATTATAAAGATTTTCTTTCTATATAAATTATAATTTGAATTTATATGTTTTTGACAACAAATGTATTTATTAATATAATCAATCAATAGAATGTAATTGTTAATATATTTTTTATTCTACGTTTTATTCATACGTTTTAATTTTATTTTTTTAATAAACTTATTTGTATAAAAAATTGGGTCTTTGTAACAGGAGTGAACAGGAGAATAGAATAGTAAAGGAGTGTGTTGGCGCCAAAAAAAAAATAACCTCCTCTCTGTTTTTGATCTCCGGATCATTGGAAATTTATCATATAAATTAAGTGGATATTTTAGACTGATTAGTGCTGCGACCCTGTGGAGGCTTTTAGAACTATAAGTATAATTTTTGAAGTTTCCACAAGAGTGCAGCACAAATCAGATATGTTATTCAATTATAATTTCTTCTATATCTATACTATTATATAAAAGACAATCTCTGTCTGTCTGTCTGTCTGTCTGTCTGTCTGTCTGTTTGTAACGCATAGACTCCGAAACTACTGGACCGATTTTCATGGAGTTTTTTTTAATGGGTAGGGAATTTTCCGGGGGTGGTTTTTTTAGGCTATCATTATATCGAATTAGGGGTAGGGAACCCCCTTTTTGGGGGTTATCAATTACCCCATAGCAAAGCATTGGAAAACAGGATCTAACTCGCTTTTATGAAAAAAATATATTTATCAAATCTTTAAAATGAAAAATAAAAACTCTTCCTCCCCCTAACAATTCGACATTTGAAAAGATTTTTCCGCTATGAGCCCCCCCTAAAATTTTATTTTTTTTATTTTTCATTCGATTTTAATAAAATTTAAAATGACGCTTTCTTAGGGTGTAAATAATTGAAAAATGGTATTTTAGACCCCAGAAAGTTCAATCACCCCCTGACCCCCTAAAATTTATTTTTTATTCGGATTTTAATAAAATTTAAAATGACGCTTTCTTAGGGTGTAAATAATTGAAAAATGGTATTTTAGACATCAGAAAGTTCAATCACCCCCCTGACCCCCCTAAAATTTATTTTTTATTCGATTTTTAATAAAATTTAAAATGACGCTTTCTTAGGGTGTAAATAATTGAAAAATGGTATTTTAGACCCCCCAGAAAGTTCAATCACCCCCCTGACCCCCCTAAAATTTATTTTTCAATCGATTTTAATAAAAATTTAAAATGACGCTTTCTTAGGGTGTAAAAAATTGAAAAAAAAAATGGTATTTTAGTAAATATAATTTGATTTTTTATATGATAAATTGCCAAAGAATACCCGGAGATTAAAAACAGAGAGGAGGTTATTTTTTTTTTGGCGCCAACACACTCCTTTACTATTCTATTCTCCTGTTCACTCCTGTTACAAAGACCCATATTTTTAATACAAAAATTTATTAAAAAATAAAATTAAAAAGTATGAATGAAGATTATTAATAATCATTATATAAATATTAACAATTAATTAATTAAATTTGTTATATATAGCCTTATAGTCAAAATACATTAAAAAATATTATATTTTCTAAATTAGTGCAAATTTCAAGTTCAATTACTCCACAGATTAATTAATTACTACTATTATAATACTGAAAAACGAAATTCGTAGCGCCGTAATCATCTCAAAAATTGTATATTTTCTAAAGTAAAATTAAGTTTCAAGGAATTGAAAATCTGAAACTAAATAGGCCTATATCAAGGGCGGATACAAGGGGGGGGAGTTAAGGAGGTTATTACCTCCCCATTCCCCGAGATTTGAGAAAAATATTTATTTTTTTTGAGAATTAAATTTTATTTTGAATATAAAATTTTAAAAATTAATACACGGTACTTAAAAATTTGATTTGTATATATATTCTGTAAACAAGTACAGAATGCACCTTTAAATTACCGAAAATAAGAAAAATTGTCACACCAGATTACCACCCTCCCCCCCCCCCCCCTCAAAACGGAGAAATAAAGAATTTATGTCAATATGATGGATGATTAATGCGTTTAAAAATTAATACTTAGAAACAGTGCCGTATCAAGGGTATGAAGCGCCTGAGGCAAGTGTCTAACTTGCGCCCCCCTCCTAATCTTTTTTTGGGCCAAGTCCCTCCTTTTTAAAGTTATTATGCTCCCTATATACAAATTTTTTAAAATATATAAAATGATATTTCAAATTCTAAATTGCCCCCTCCCCTGAATAAGTAAATTTCCGCTCCCCCTTCTCTAAGTTGTGAGCTGCACGTTGTTTTTTTTATTTATTACCAATATAATCTCGGAGGCCATTTCCTCTCTCCCCCGTAGGGCCTCACTGTTAAATATGTTGGTAAATAAAAACCACGTGCAGCTCACAATTAGGTCGGCCCCCTATGTTTTGCGCCCCCAGCCCAGTTGCGCCCGCGGCTGGCGCCTGTTTTGCCATGCCCTCGTTACGGCTCTGATAGTAAAGTCTTAAATGGCCTAAGATGACGAAAAGACTGTGTGTGTGAGTGTAAATGAGAAAAAAGTGTGAGTGTTAAAAAAAAAAACTATTAGCTTATGCATAATACACAAGTGGCCGTCGGGCTTGGCGTAGTTGGTAGGGCGTCTGCCTTATATACCAAGGGTCGAGGGTTCGGATCCCAGGCAGTCCGATGATTTATTTAAGCCATTTGGATACCAAAAGGTTTAAATAAGAATGCATGACCCCAATATATATATATATATATATATATATATTCATAATAACGGTTATCGTATAAAGTCTTATATGGCCTAAGTTGCCGATAACACTGTGTGTATATGTGTGTGAATTGAGTGTGAATGGGAAAAAAGTGTGAGTGTTTTTTATATATATATAAAAAAAAAACATACAAGTGACAACTCTACGATAGCGTAATTAAAATTAGCCGAAACGTTTTTTTTTTTTTAAGGAGTCTGTTTTATTAAATAGAGGCTACCTTCCTCCACATCACACTAATTTATATTCCAAAAAATTTCAGGATTCAGGATGTTAAGAAACATCAAAATTCTAGTTCGTATACGAGAAAGTAAAAAAAATAACGAAGGTCCGGAAGCAATTTTTTTAACTTTTCTTTTTAATAATAAATCAGACATTTTTGCCTTTTTAGACCACTTAATTATAATTATACAAGTGTTGGTCGAATTATTTTTATAACATAATATAAGAATTGCTTGTAGTAAAATAAAAAAATTTCTTGTAAATAAATTAGAAATCTTAAAAGAATAAATAGGCAAGACTAATACAATGGGAGACTTCTTAATTGATATGAGTTCGTAGATGAGATTTAAGATATCTCGATTGGGAAAACATTTTATTACAAATGTCACATTTAAAATGTTTTACAGTACTATGGACTAGGAGATGTGATTTGAGATATCTCGATTGGGAAAACATTTTATTACAAATATCACACTTAAAATGTTTAACGCCACTATGAATTAGGAGATGCGATTTAAGAGATTTTGATTGTGAAAACATTTTATTGCATATTTCACATTTAAAATGTTTTACTGCACTATGAACTTGTAGATGTGTTTTAAGATATCTTGATTGAGAAAACATTTTATTGCATATTTCACATTTGAAATGTTTCACAGTACTATGAACTAGGAGATGAGATTTTAAATATCTCGATTGGGAAAACATTTTATTACAAATGTCACACTGAAAATGTTTTAATGAACTATGAACTTCAAGATGCGTTGTAAGATATCTCGATTGGGAGAACATTTTATTGCATATATCACACTTGAAATGTTTCGTAGCACTTTGAACTAGAAGATGCGATTTTAGATATCTTGATTGTGTAAACATTTTATTGCAAATGTCAGGGGGGCTGTGACTACACAGGTAGCACGACATCTATAATACAGTATGTATAACTAGTTCATATCCTAGAGAGAATCATTAAATATAAATTTATTTAATGAGATATGGGAATTTTACCAGGATCTCCAATGCAATAAGCTCTCAGAAACTGCGATGTTAAGTTGGCTTCTTGGATGTTCTTCTCAAAGTAGTGCTCTTTCCAAGGTGTAGGCTTCACGTCGGTACACAGAGCCCCTCCTCAATTTGGCAGAAAGGGCTGGGAGGAAATAGAAGTAGGATTAGCTTTTTAGCTAAAAATAAATATACAGGAGAAGAGTGTAGATAGATGGCTATTTATAAAAAAAAATAGTGAACAAAAACTTATTATATGGAAAACAATTTTTGTATATTTCTCTGATCAAGATAGCTAAATTTAATAATGGACAATTTTACTTATTGATAATTATTAAAAAATAAATAAAATACAGTAGTAAAAGAATTTGATTTGTGTGAACTGTGGTTTATTTGTAAAAATTACAACGTTTCGGCCACACATTTTGTGGCCACAGTTAACCGAAAATCAAATTCTTTTACTAATGATAACAACTGTGAAAGCCTAAACCCCAAAAATAAAATACAGTATTATTTTTATGTAAGCGAGGTGAATAGCTGAATCAATATGTAGCAGGATAAATAAAAGGCCAAGTAGCTATGATTATTTTTTGAATACAATAAAGAAATAATCATAGCTGATTGGACTTTTATTCATTCAGTAAAGTATTATTTCTTAAGTGGGAGCTGAGATGGGTCTGTTGGACGGTCAGATTTCATAGAAAGAGCATAAAACTTCTCTTGAGACTTAATAAATTTTTATTATCTATTATAATAGATCGCGTTTCGACCCAGAGAATCATATTTAACTGAAAAAATATAAATTATGGAACGAAAAGTGGAAAAGCCCGTCTTCGGCTACACCCCCTGGGCCCGTTTGCTCGCTTTAGGCGAGCAAATGCATAAAAACAAAAATACTTTAAAAGGCCGCAGACCCAGGACACCAGGGATTCACTCCCGAACTGATATAGCAGAATTCACGATCTTAAACAGGGTATCAATTTCAAGCGAGTCGGCCAAAAAACACCCAAGCAAAAAATCAAGAGAGCACTTTTACACACGTCTCACTTTCAAAAAAACAGATTCTGAACTCTATGAAATATAAATCATTCTGACTAATTATGCATATAGATTATATAAATATTACAGAATATATATATAAATTAGAAAAAGACGAATTTATAAAGTATATGTAAGGCCTACTTACTCAAAATTATACATTTTTAGATCATTTAAATAAACCATATTAATTCTCTGGCAAGAGGACGAATTAGAGTTCCTTCTTTGAAATCTGAACATTCAACAGACCCGTCTTAGCATCAACTATTTAAGAAAGAAGAACCAAGCATCATTTTTTTGTAATAAAATTAAAATATTATATATATATATATATAATACTTTTAATTCATAGTCATATTGTAATTAAAACTGTGAGAACACCTGTCTTTAAAAACGTATGCTAAAAAATATTTTAGCATACATTTGTGTTGTTGGCATAGTATTGTTGGCCCTTTTGACCAGAGAAATATACAAAAATTGTGTTCAAAAAATTTGATTTGTCTTGAGAGATATACAAAAATAAAATGGTGGTTTTACTCTAAAATGTGGTATGTTTTTCGGTATTTATTTTGAATTATTTGAACCATTTTCTGTGAGGGTTTTGAAGAAAAAATAAATTTATAAAATTTATCTTGCAAATTATGCATGATAAAAGAAATTCTTAAAAAGATAATAGACATGCTCTTTTGCTTGAAAATAATACTTTAGAACAAGCCATCTATCAGTACTCGACCAAGTTTCTTTTATTAACTACCTCTAACTCCTAAATATTTATTTCTAGTTAACTAATCCGAATTCTTTTGCCAATCTACCCAATTCTAAAGGATTAAAATCAAATTAGAGGAAAAGGAGCTCACAGACAGTATTAAAATTTTTGATTGGTTGCCAGACGGTCAGGTATAAAGGTAAGAAAAGAAATAAACACTTTACTTTCCTAGCTAGCCTTAATTGTTCAAACAACGTCTTTCCACCCTGCGTCATAATAACACTTAAATAAAAGAGATGCACAAAAGAAAATGCATCTCTTTTATTTATCAAATCGAATGAAACAGAGATGAGATAGTAAAAGAAACATGTTTATTTTTTTTCTTGTCTTTGTTCCAGGCTGGCTGACAGCCATCAAAAACAATGAAATGAAGAAAGATCCCTCTCAGTACCGGCGTGTAGCCTACTCCTTGCGAAGAGTACCTCATTGAGGGGGAAGGCTTCTTAGTCTTTTCCAGAGGACTCGACACCAGATCCTACTCCTGGTAGATACCTGAGAATTCATTGTTGTGAAGATCCCGGTATCCAAACCCATTCTTCAAGATTGATTTCATTAAATAAATCTATGCTTAATGGAAATTCATGATATTGTTAGGACTTGAACCAGGTACCAGATTATAAGCGTGTCGCATGTAGCCACAGGAGCCACCCTAAAAAATATCAGTAAAAGTTAATCTCTGATTATTATTGTATATGAAAAGTATAGAGGCCTAAATCAGATCAAACAATTTTGAATCAGTTTACTTCAAAATATAAAAAATTCTTTAGATAAATTTTTGATATCACAAATTTATTATAATATATAATGAAATATAAGTTAGTAGAGTGATAATCATTAAAATAACTTTTTTAATTAGCAGAGAAATGTCATAAATGATGAGGTTATAAAATAATTTTAGTTATTACCTATATAAATAGGGCATATAATATCCTCTTCCATTGTTAGACTGATCAAAATTTAATTTTATATTATAAACTATATCAAAATCTAAATTAAATTATTAAAAATACAAATGAAATATGGATAAGACTTGGCCCCCCCCCCCCCAGAGTTTTTCCAAAATTAGTTGAGTCTTTGCTCCGCTTGGAACGTCACAAGAAATGCCGCGTAATATAAAAGACAAATTATAATCGTTAAAAATTTGAGCTTTTTTTATCTGTTATCTTCTTAAACAGTGCCGTAACAAGGGTATGAAGCGCCTGTGGCAGTGGCGTAACGTACGCCCCGCAGACCCCGCGATGCGGGGGGTCCCGGACCTTGGGGGCCCTCGGGCCGGGGCGGGCTAAAAAACTGTAGCTCCGATAAAAACGGAAAAATTTAGATAAAAAAAAATAATGAAAATTTCGTAATCTTCATACTCCCCCCCCCCCCCACCTCTGTTTTTCCCCCCCCCCCCCCCCCAACCCCTCTTTTTGAGAGGGCCCGGGGCCCTCAGGGCTCCGATAAAAACGGTAAAAGAAAATCTGGTGTGACTGGCGCACAGCACACCTTTCTCTTACCTTCGGTAATCGAAAGTTGTGTTATGTGCTTGTTACACCAGATTTTTTGTGTCGACCTATATTTAGTTCCCGACAGTACAGAACATTTGAATTCAGATGTAAAATTTATAAGTATGAAAAAATATTTATATTTTATTACCATGGCAACCATTTCTCCTATCTTTCCTATGAAATACAAGAGTAAAGTGGTCTTCAGAAGATTTCAATTGCAAAACAAGAATGAGAATATACATTTTAAAGAGCATCTAAAAAATAATTGATTTTTTTAATTTAAAAAAAAATCGTTGGAGCAAATTTTGAGAAAATCGAAAAAAACTGAAAAAGTACATCAGTAAAGTACTGGTACTCCTTGGCCGATTTTGATTAAAAGGTTATTTTTCCGGTCCCGGGGGGTGTTTAACTTAAATATAAAATTTCAACCTCGTAGCTCGATTTCTTCATGCTTAAAATTGAACACACACCCACCCACACACACACACACCCACAGACAGACCAAGTCGCGAAAACCACTTTTTTTGATTCAGGGGACCTCAAAACGTGAAGATTCATCAAAATCTCGACATCGAATTTTTGACATGAAACCAATACTTTCTCTCTATGTATATATTACATATGTACATAGGTAAGAGAAAGTAATAATGAAAATTTCTCTTTGGGAGGGCCCGGGGCCCTCAGGACCATATATTTCTTTTGATAGGGCCCGGGGCCCTCAGGGTTCAGGGATATGCGGTATTTTAAAAATATTTTTTGTATGGTCTAATAATGGGGCCCGAAATAAAATTTGCGGGGGGCCAGCTAAAAAACGTTACGCTAGCGGCCTGTGGCAAGTGTCTAACTTGCGCCCCCCTACCTCCCATAATCCAGTGTTACTTAACCTTTTTTTTGGCCAAGTTCCTCACTAATGATATATCATTAATCTATGATAATACCCTGCTCATTTGGTCCTCCAGATTCGTTCTCCAACTCCAGCCAGCGTAATTGGTTAAAATTGTGGCCTTCATGCCAACATAAATAAGAAAAAGTTATTTAAAAATTTGTCAAAATTCCCTAAACATAGGGGCTACCAAAATTTATTTTTCACAAATCCTTTCTCTCGTTATAATGACAAATAAATGAAATTATAAGTTAGCATTAAAAATAAAAGGAAATTGATATGATTTAAAAAAAAGTGCAGGAGGTGGATTTGAACTCGCGAAGTTTGGTTACGTGAGATGGGAAAAAATATAGATTCCGTGAGGACGATTTAACCACTTGAGCCACTCTTGATATAATTTTGTAAAGGAAGAATAAGCTATATGAGAAACATTAAATAAAAGAAGTATTAAAAAAATTTTAATATTCCACATATGATATATCATTTTTCTTTACTTTTTATGTGGATTAATAATTTATAATTAAAATTTCATTAGTATGGATAGTTTTCAAATTATTCAATGGACAAACGTCAGATTGTTTATGCCTTAATGTAATTAAACCAAAAACTCTATCTAACATATGATACATGTTATTAATTCTTGAATTCCCCCTGATTCCAGAGAACTAAAGCCCTTTTAATTATATGATCTAATTTGGGAGATATTGACGATCAAAGTTAAGCTTATTTTCCACCTTAATGACATAAACACACTCAATTCTATATTATCGAAAAAGCTTATTTAGCATTGTCTGATCAAAACCAAATTTTTACCAGAGATTTATAATTAAAGAATGAGTTTTTTTCCAAAGTTTCATTGAGATTGGTAAAGAAATAAATAAAATATTAAGTATTTTGTAAATTGAGTTTTAGAATTCGGGATCCCGGATGGGTAAAGAGAGCGATCTATGAACCGAGTCTAGGCTTCCATCTGAGATCCCGAATTCTAAAACTCAATTTACAAAATAGTGAATATTTTATTTATTTCTTTACCAATCTCAATGAAACTTTAGAAAAAAACTCATCTATTAATTATAAATCTCTGGTAAAAATTTGGTTTTAATCAGACAATGATAAATAAGCTTTTTCGATAATATAGAATTGAGTATGCTGATGTCATTAAGGTCGAAAATAGTCTTATATTTTGGACCTTAATGACATCAACTTTGATCGTCAATAACTCTAAAATTAGATCATTTAATTAAAAGGTGTTTAGTTAGTTGGAGTCAGGGGAAATTTAAGAATTAATAACATGTCTCATATGTTATATAGAGTTTTTGGTTTAATTACATTAAGGCATTCACAATGTGACGTTTGCCAATTGAATAATTTTAAAACTATGGATGCGAGTGATATTTTGATTATAAATTATTAATCTACATTAAATGTAGTAAAAAATGATATATCATATGTACAAAATTAAAATTTTTTATAATAAGTCTTTTATTTATTGTTTCTTATATGGTCTATTATTCGCCAATTTATTAAATTCAAAAAGTTAGCTGAATCGGTAAAGTGGTCAGCATACTATATTTTTTCCATCCTCGCTTTACCAAACATTGCGAGTTCAAATCCACCTCGTGCACTTTTTTTTTTTTCATTCTTATTATTATC
>JAKCPI010029794.1:0-23844 GCA_023213315.1 Euborellia annulipes | reverse complement strand
GGAGAGGTATTTAAACAAAAATTTTCATTTGCGGACTTTTGCCCCACCGACGGGGTAAAAGTCCGCACTAGCGGGGTAAAAGTCCTTAGGTGCAAACAATTGCCCCTGCAGCGAACAACCCTCTCGAACCAGGGTATAAAAAAGACTTAATAAGAAATACATTAGGTATAGGTATGTTTTATGTATTTATTTTATTTATTAGAAATACACAATAGGCCTGATAACAATTAGTCCCCAGTAAGATTGAAGTTCATAATCTGCATAAACATTTCGGGCCGTTCTCGTTTCCCTAGGCTCATTAATCCGATAAAATACTTGGTAGGGGTATTAGAACCCAGAAACTACTAGGTAGGGGTATTAGAAACTCGAATACCATTGGGTGACATTTGTTCCATTGGAGATCCATTGGGCCTTTTGCCCCTTCGAGGCCGCGGACTTTTGCCCCATTTAGCTATTTTCATCGAAGTGTTATAAAAAATTTTTATTGTTAACTGTAGAGAAGAAAAAGGTTTAAAAATATTTATTTAGGGATATCAGCTTGCAATCAAAGACATTAGATAGTTAGAAAAGTGCATGCTGGTACATGTTGCAACCATGAGAATTTCCATAAATATTAGATGGAAGGTGACAAAAACATAAATTTGCTCATTGTTAACAATCGGCTTCAAACACGTTATTGAATTTCGAATCATCATCTGTTCTTGTTGTTACCAACCTAACAAAGTTGTTTAGAACAACGCCAAGTCTAACGGGGATTTTAAAATGAGGATTCGGACTTTTGCCCCGCGCGGACTTTTGCCCCACCTTACTCTACATGTTTTGAGGTCCCGTGCGTCCAAAAAAGTGGGTTTCGCAACATGGTCTATCTGTGATCAAAATATCTCAAGAACGGAAAGAGCTAGGAGGTTGAAATTTTATACTTAAGTTTAATTAAATTAATTTTTGTCCGCCTTTAATGATTGCGATAAATACGCAAAATATGTCATATAATATTAGAGTTGTTGCCTTTTTCAAATGGAAGTGATTCAAGAATACAAGTAATTAAATTTGTCACCTTTTCACACAACTTGATTTAATTACCATAAGAAAAAAACACCCCATGGGAGGTGACACGAAGCTTTTGAACAAAATCGACCAAAGAGTACTAGTACTTTACTGATGCACTTTTTCAGATTTTTTCGATTTTCTCAAATTCGCTCCAACGATTTTTATTAAATTCATAAATCGCTAAACTATTTTTTAGATGCTCTTTAAAATGTATATTCTCATTTTGCCATTGAAATTTTTTGAAGAACACTACTCTTGCACTCCTTAAGAAAGACAGGAGAATTGGTAACAAAAAATAAATATTTTTACCTTATAAATTTTATATCTTGAAAATCGAATGTACCGTACTGTCGGAGCCTAAATATATGTCGACACAAAAAATCTGACTTGCCGAAGGGTAAGAGAAAGTTGTGTGCTGTGCGACCAGTCACACCAGATTTTTTCAACATCAACTGTATCCACAAATTTGATCAAGAATTGAATTTTTTTTATTCTAGCTAATCACAAATGAAAATATACAAAAGTTATTTCTTTTCCATTTATCGTGTTTTTACATTGATAAATGGGGGCATATTATATCTGTAGGTCGCATCCCCCCTTTGAAGGAATCTATCTATCTACATTGATAAATAAATAAATAAATACCGACAATATGAATTAATTCTGACGATGTTAATGCTTGATTGAAAATAAATAAATCGCTCTATTTTTAACATATGAATATTAAAAAAATAATCCCGACACATGAGTTGGTTATTATAAACTAATATATTATTCCGCTCGACACAAAAAAAAAATCCAATTATAGGAAGCGAGACAAAAAAATTCAATGCGTTCGCTGTGGATAATTTTATCCTTTTAACCCTTGTAAAGGGCATTAATATAAAATTATCTCAATCAATTAAATAATTTTTATTAAATATCAGCAAAGTTAAATTCTTAAAATGCCTGGCAATAGAATATGCTAAATACAAATGGAATTTAGAGTTCATCGAGCGTAGAAAAACAGGTTCGCCTCTTGCCAAAAAAAAATTCACTTTTCTTATGGTAATTAAATCAAGTTGTGTGAAAAGGTGACAAATTTAATTACTTGTATTCTTGAATCACTTCCATTTTGAAAAAGTCAACAACTCTAATATTATATGACATATTTTGCGTATTTATCGCAATCTTTAAAGACGGACAGAAATTAATTTAATTAAATGAAGCTGGCAAACTTTGAAAAAGTTTTGCTATATTCTTGAAAAACTTAAAAGTGGAAAACATTTAAATAGAAAGAAAAGTAACTTATCTAAAATATATTTTTAGACATTTTTTTTTCTTAAAAAATTGCATCTTTTGTCACTCTTTCGGTACTTATTTGAACTCACGTTGCCTTCAATTCAAGATTATAAACTTAAATGCTTTAATCCCACGGCTAATCGCCTACTCTCCATAAGGTCCTCTATAATGGTGCGAAATTTCAACGGGAAGTTGGTTAATGTGCGCGTCTCGGGTGCTAATTTTGGGAGATTCCAGCGGCCACAATTTTGAACCTATCGACCTTAATTTTTTTTTTTTTAATTAAAGCTATTTAAAATATCTACAACTTATAGAAGCCCTTTTTTTTGATTTTCGAAAAAATAAATTTTTTTTTTTTTTTTATTAATCGCATTAAAGAAAAGATATTTTTTAAAAATTCGCTCTATATCTTATAGATAATTAAATTACTAATCATTGTGTTAAAAAATAATTCATTTTTTACCCTTAATTAATTAGCTGGAATCTTTCAAATGAAATGGAATAAATTCCTTGTATCCCTATGGGAAAAACTAACGCCATCTTTTGCCGGTTCGAGTAACTCGGTAGTTATTCGTCTTCTAACGGCTTTTCAAGACGAGCACCTTAAACTGTGTGACAGGACACTCCGCAAAATAGGCTATCCTCATCGCCCGCCTTCGGCCTTTTCAATGGGAAAATTCCGAATTTTCAAATAATTTTTGGGCCTTCTCAAATAAAGAACTCCATAACGACTTTTATAAGGGTGCAAAATTTTATTTCGAAATTTTAAACGGGGAAGTTGTTGTGACAGACAGACAGTTGAACATTCCGCAATTATAATACAGTGGAATCCCGATTATTCGAATTTCCGGCTAATTCATACAAATTTGCCAGTCCCCAAAGAAAATTTTTATAACTGGTATAAAAACAATGCATTTCAGGCCCCCACGGTAATTCATATTATTTTTATGCTCAAGGTCACGGAAAACATCTTATCTAGCATTCCCAATTTTTTTTTATAATTTCTCCAATTTGGTTAAATCTAATTTGGCCCTTTTTTAACCCTCTGTTTATTTGTTTGCTTTTGATATAATATTATACATTTTATCGCTGCTTTAAGATGTTTCTATTATGAATTAGCGCCAGACAGGCGACATCAACAAACTTCATTTTGGGAAATCAAATAAAGACATACAACTATTGATATTAGGTTTAGGGTTTATTTGCCGTCTCGTTCGTTTCAATATTTATTTAGTTTAATCGAAACAAATTTAACTGACATCTTGAATAAACACTCGATTTTTTTTTTTTAATAAGAAAGTAATTATCAAATTTTAAGATAGCGTCCTCGTTTCCAGGTCAGATGATAATGAAAGTGTTCTCAAAACAGCTAAATTAACATTTAAAGATTATAATCTATTTATGGATGCATAATGCCACTGTAGGATGCGCAGCCTCCCTCTGGACCTAGTGAAAAGAGAGCTCTTATAATCTATATATAAAACCGGGTAAACAAATTGGGACATGGGTTCTCATCACAATAGGCCCTCAGGCATCTAGAAGAGAGAGTTTCTGTGTCACGCGAAGTGATTAAAAGAAAGGAAGATGCAGCACCTTTTTTTTAATATAAAATTAAAGAAGCGCGCCTTTTTATGAGTGAAAGTTACAAACGTTGTTTGCCTGTTTTGCTGGTTGCCTATCTACAGGCGTTTCTTTTTTAATATACTGTTCCAATCTCTATTCCATTATTGATTTAGACTTTCATGATAAATAAGACATTTTATGGCTTAAATAAACAAAAAACGAGTTAATTACTATAAAATACAACGTTTTGGCTGCTAATTCTGCAGCCGTCGTCAGATATATGCGTTCACTTTGAACAATGAACACTAACCGAGGGTTAGGCATTATTTAAATGCGCAGCTATCTTTGCCTCGATAACATTCGTAGCCAACTTCACTTCGTTCACATTCATATTACCAACAATTAAATCTCAAACTACTAATTGATAATTTTAATTAAAATTAAGCAATGACAATTCTAAATTTAATTGATGATTTTTAAAATAACATACAAAGTCAATATAATACATATAAATAGACTTATTTATATATACGGTATACATACACACATTTTAACAATTTTCTATATACAATTTTTAAATCATTGCAAAACAAAGTGCCTCATTTTTAACAATTCTAGAGAAAAGACTTCCATATAAGACATAAAACAGTCGTTCATGTTTGGATGTTTTTCAGTTTCGACGGCTCTCTTATTAAGAAATTAATCGAAAATATGAATGCATGCATTATTTATTTTATTGAAAATTCTTCTGTCTGAGCTGAATCGACCTCTCAAATTTGGCGAATAATATTATTAATAAATCTTTTTTTGTTTTTTACAGAGGCGTTAAAATTATATGGCTCCGCTCTTACGGAATTTGAACGTCACGAAATTCAAAACTATCCACAAATTTGGTACTTAGGAATAAATGCGAGCAAAATCCACGGCGAAGAGGATGCATCGCAAAACGCCGGTTATGATGATGAAAACGGCAACTATATCAAAGTATGTATTTGTATTTTGAAAGTTTTAATTCAAACTTTTTATTAATTTATTGTATTTATTTTAAAGGTGATGCACGACCATTTAGCATATAGGTATGAGATCCTCGAAGTGATCGGAAAAGGAAGTTTTGGACAAGTGATTCGGGCTCTTGATCATCGTACACATCAACAAGTGGCGATCAAAATCATCAGGTAAGAAACGACAAAATAATAAATGTATTAGTATAAGGTGGATAGCTGAGTAAGGCTTGTAGTAAGGAATAAAGAAAAGATCGATTGCAGCTACGTTTATAATCTCTTCAAGCCGACTTCACCCATCCTCACTTACTTCAGCCCTGAGGATGGTCGTATATCTGACCAAAACGTCGGCTTAAGTGATTACAGTACTTGTTGCAGTACTCTGCAATCCCTCTTTTCTTTATTCCTTAATACAAATAATAGATCAATAGCTAAACAGTTTTATATAAACAACCGGTAACCCAACTGGCTTACACACGTCCCAACCGTAAGGGCCTGACTAGTTTGTCCTGTCGGTTAGCCTGACAAATCAGGCCGTGTGTAGGGCCCTTTGTTACTGCTTAAAAGGGGAAGAAAGTCAAAATTTTGCTTACGTAATGCTTGAATTTTTTTTTTTACAATATAAATGCTTTTGTACTTGTAATTTCCAAATTACAAGAAATTATTAATTTAAATAGCGATCACTCTGAAACATTTAGCCATATTTTATGAATAGAAAGAGAAGCCGTCTCTAATTTTCATTCATAAATGATTCAGAGCGTAAATTAATTTTGAAAGTGATAATAAATTTACGAGAATCTTATCAAAAAAAAAAAAAAAAAATTATCTAAACTCATATTAGTTTTAGAATAAAAAAAAAAAAAAGATAATGTTACTATAAGAATTAATAATGATTTACTTTTTTTAAAATAATAATTATTCAGCCGAACTGGTTGCGTTTTAAACTGAACAGGTTTTAACCTGATGGATGGAAACAGGCACTGCCCCGGGGGACGCACTTAAAAAGAAGGGGCCGATGATTAATAAACACTTAATAAAGAAGACTCACGCTTATTTTGCTCTCTTTTTTTTTATTATTTATTCTTATGATGTCAGTTGCGGTCCTTTTTATCAACCGACTTGAAATATAAATTAGGGGAGAGCAATGTTAAAGATGCAATTAGAACTGGTTAATGATTCCTCTTTGAGGAAAAGAGCACCAGCACGAAAGGAGTATATAAAATTGCCCCGAGGGAAGAAGGAGGATCCATCTTGTTGTCAATATATGAATTTTATTTTTAGAAAAGGGAATCAACTCCTTGGAGGGCGTTTTATGATCCTCAAGCTTGTTTAATTAAAAAAAATAAGGATATAATTACGTTATTCGGGATGGTTGTTAAAAAAAATTAATAAATTCATTATTTACTAAATAAATTTAAAATGGTTAATAAAAAAAAAGAAGGGAAAAAAGTTCTCCCTTTCTAGAGGTTATTTAAAAGCGGAAAAATTAAAAAAAAAAAAAAAAAAAAAGGGAAACTGTTCAAATCAAAATACTGGGGAATATAGTATAGACCGTGGTTCCCAACCTTTTTTGGTCCCTCGCCCCTTTTGGAGGTTGTTTCACCTATTACCCCCTTTTCATTTTTATTGCATGATTTTAAATTTTTCACAAACAAGTACTTCATTTCAAAGTGAAGCAATCAAGTTCCTCAGATGACGTTCTCTTTTCAAAGTAAAAAAATACAAGTGCAGAAATAGTGACAGAAACGTTGAAACTTTCAAATGGAACCAGGACGAAATCAGACAAAAATTTAATCATCTTATCTAATTTTTAATTTCGATTGCCGACGTTTCGGACACAAATCGCATTCCTCAGGACAATCGGTAGTTAGTAAAATACAGATGGGATACTAACTACCGATTGTCCTGAGGAGGACGTGTCCGAAAGTCGGCAATCGAAATTAAAAATTAGATAAAGATTGATTAAATTTTGGTCTATTTCTTTCCAGGCGTAACCTTTTAAAAATCTATAATAATTTTATTTTGAAGAGGACGAACTAACAAAAATGGAGATTTTCTGCGGAAAATTTTTTTTTAAGAAAACTTAAATTTTTTTCACACGAAATTCTTTGACGGAACATTTTTTCCTTTACGGAATCCAAATAGTTTTCCATCCTACGGAAAAATTTGTTGCTCTGATATCTGTATATCCCTATATATGTATATGTGTTTGAGAAATTCTGGGGGGGGGCCTCGCCCCCCTCCCCCTTATATACTGCCCTCTGCCCCCCCCCCCCCCCTAAAAATTTCCACCCTTAGGGAAAACTAGGATATGTTTACAGTTTTTTTAGGATGAAGATTTAGGTAAAATTGAACTCAGTGAGCCGCATTCATGTACGGTGTGTTTTTCATTAATTAATAACATAATTTATATAATATTTATATGATTTCAAAAAGTGTTTAAGATATAATTTTTTTTAAATTTTTAATATGTTAAAAATATCTTATAATTATAGGTCCTGATGATGATTTTATATCGATTTGCAAAACAGTTGACCTAAAACACTTTAATAAATATAAACTATTGTTTATTTTAATGAAAAATACACCGTCCAACAGTGAATGAGTGCGACTCACTGAGTTCAATTTTATTAAACAGTGTTATCTAGGAAAAAAAATTACCGTTCGGTGTTCACCCAACCAAGTATAAGATTAGATTGTTTTTCAAAAAAAATAAAAAAAAACACTTCCTAATCATGATTAAATAATTTAAATAATAATAAAGAGCAAATATTATTTTTATTTTTTTATTTTAAAATTTTTACACCCCCTCTGCCACTTGGAAAATATTAATGGTGCAACTATCACAAAAAATTTTATTTAAATATAATATACATAAATACAACATAAATAAAAGATTGTATTTAAAATAAGATTTATGTAGCTACTTGTGAGTGTTTGGTTGTGTAATTGTGAGGGTAAAAATCTGGTGTGATTGATCGCACAGGACACAACTTTCTCTTACCTTTGGTGCTTGGCACACCTGGTTTTTTGTGTCGACATATATTTATTGTAGTTTCCGCCGATATATGATTTCAAGATATAAACTTTATAAATGGAGAAAAACATTTATATTAGCAACCATTTCTCCTATCTTACCTATGAAATTGATGAGTAAAGTGGTCTTCAAGGGCAAAATAACAATATACATTTTAAAGAGAATCTAAAAAATAATTGATTTATGAATTTTAAACAAAATCGTTGGTGCGAATTTTGGGAAAATCCAAAAAAAAACTGAAAAAGTACATCACTAAAGTACTAGTGCTCTTTAGCCAATTTTGTTCAAAAGGTGTGTCACGTCCCAGGAGGGTTCCTAACTTAAATATAAAATTTCAATCTCCTAGCACTTTTCGTTCTTGATATATTCAGTTCACAGACACACAGACAGACAGACCATGTCGCGAAAAGCAATTTTTTGGATTCAGGGGACCTCAAAACGTGAAGATCCATCAAAATCTCGACATCGAATTTTGACATGAATCCAATACTTTCTCTCTATATATATTAACATATATAGAGGTAAGAGAAAGTAAAAAGGGCTGAATATTGTGATGAGCCCTTTTAGTCCAACGGGATCCTTGTTGCGGTCAACGGAGAACATAAATTTGATCCGACTGCTGAAAAGTTTACCTCAGGTTTCCTGGAGAATTTATGAAGTAAAATACCAGCGTTTCCGATCCACCTGGTATTATTATCTACAAAATCCCTCCTAAGTCAAATCACCGACCGTCATGGGCAACATGCGGCTCTGCCTTGGACTTTGTATCACCTCAATTACACAATCATGCACACCAACTCAAAAGTCCAATTTATATAAACAATCACTCAATAAATGTTTATGTAAAATTTTTTTTGTGATAGTAGTCCTAATAATAATTATTTTGAAGGAGAGAGGGAGGGGAGTGAAACTTTTTACAATTAATTGACTTCGCGCAGTGAAGAAAATAAAAAATTTCAAAAGAGTGCTAACTAAATTTTAAATTCCTTTTAGGTTACTTACTTTCCAAGCCCAGAATACGAAATTTGATCGGATTAATTACATTTTTTTATTTTTAATGTATCGCTAACGCTGCCAAATTAAAAACTCAAGGTTTTATGTTTCAATATATTATTTGTCAGTATAAAATAAACACAGCACACGTATTTCGATACAATGGGAGGTTCCTTCACTTCTAGTCAACTAACTTTGGGTCTTAGCTAGCTGACATGAATCGGGGTTCTTATCTAATTATACCAGTATGATTAGATTTGAAGAATTATATATGATATGATTACCTTAACTAGATGTGAAAATACTTGAAAGTTAAATAGCTTTTTCGAGCGATAGCTAGTTAATTAGAAGTGAAGCAACTGGCCTTTAAAGTGTCATTTTGAGAAGTAATTGATGAAATACCTATAAAGTTTTTATACTAAAAAGCCTCCGATTCAACACAATTCAATGAGACGTTTCGGGTGAATTTTATTTACCCATCTTCAGTCCTAAAAATTGTTAAAGTCCCGGAGTTGGTCAATAGGGCAATACATGTAAATTTATGTATCAAATCGGGGACTTTAACAATTTTGAAGAACTGAAGATGGGTAAATAAAATTCACCCGAAATATCTCGTTGAATTGTATTAAATCGGAGGCTTTTATTTTTGGCTGCACCTGCTGGTCTTTCTCCTGTCTACATAAAAACACTTCATTGAATAATCTGATATTTTGAAACATAAAATCATGTGTTTTTAATTTAATTTATCTGATAAAAATCATAATATTTCGATTAGAGCGATTACCAGTTTAAATTTAATAAATTTTTATCATTTCTGAATTTGAATATAGGGACTCAAAATTAAATTTAAGTTCTTAAAAAATTTTTTCTAATTATATTTTTACACAATATGATTATTAATTAGAAATTTATTTAATTGAATACATGAATTCTCGCTAATGGTATAACAAATAAGCAAAGCAACATCATCAAAAACGCTCATAATTGTAATCATCTTAAATTTTTTAATTCTTCATTAATTTATTTTTTATTTTCTATTTCAGGAATAAAAAACGTTTTCATCAACAAGCTCTGGTCGAAGTTCGCATCCTTGACCATTTACGTAGAAAGGACCAAGACAACCAGCATCATATCGTTCATATGAATCATTATTTTTATTTCCGCAATCATTTGTGCATTTCCTTTGAACTTATGAGGTAATTATCAAATCATTTGTGTGCGTTGCGTTTCGACGTTATTAAATAATTAATTAATATAATATATCAAGAGAAAATGACACTCTATTCATTTCCTGTAGATTAAAATGTGACTTTTGCTTTCTTTCGAATATTCTCAAATGTGACTGTCCGTATATATCAGTATAAAGGACACTTGTGATTAAAATCATTTAATTAAAGGCCTAATGAAAAGCATTAATTTCTTTTGATATCAAAGAGTTAAAGTAAGGTCAAAAACCCCATTGATGAAAATTACTTAAAAAAAAAACTAATTATTCCAGGGGTTGGCAAACCCCCCGGGGATAATAAGGATAAAAAAATGTTTCTTCTTCATCTTGTAACAAAACATTCGTCTTATCAAGGGGCAAAGACACCGTAAAAATAAATTCGTATATTTTTGTGTAATAAATGGAAAAATTCCAGTCATCTGATCTATTCTAATAAAGTGATAGGATTGGTGAGAGGGTTTTGAATTTTCTTGTTATAGGAAGACCTGAAGTCGTTACTTCAAGTACTTTTTTAAAGTTCTTAAAACAGCTTTAATCATATGAACTTATTAAATTTATTTTTCTTTAGTTCGGATGTAAATTATTCGCCTATTTTTAAATTTATATACGAATTTTTATACGAATCAGTGATGTACTTTCAAATTTGAAGTACTAAATTTTTTTTTAAATATTCGTTTTTAAAAAGAATAATTTTTTTCCAAGTTGTCCCCACTACTAAAAAAAGTTTTTAAATTACTTTCAATACTCTACTGAGTATTTGGAAATATTTTTGGAAAATATTGGAGTAAAAAAAAAAAAAAAACTGAGGCAACAACTCCCCACAGAAAAATCCTTAGATCTTTATTTTTATAAATAATTCATTAAAATATTCTATATTTACTTACCACTAGGTCTAATAGTTGTTTTAAAAAAAAATAAGGAGGGCTGGGACATGGTACTTTTTTTAAGGAGTTATTAAATTTTTTTCTTTAATTTAAGCCAAAATCAATAGTAGGCCTATATATACCATATAATCTAAAATTCATTTACTTTTTACCTGTATAATATTTGATCAAAGTTAAATATAAATAATAAATTAATTATTAGGTTTAGGTAGATATAGGCGGCCAGCAAGTGATAAAAAAAACTTTATTTAATTATCGTCGACGTTTCGTAATCACATCTATCCCATCTTCAGTACGATAAACTGTTAATGTTGCTTTTTATCGTCCTGAAGATGGGTTCGATGTGATTCCGAAACGTCGACGATAATTAAATAAAGTTTTTTATCACTTGCTGGCCACCTAATCCAAATAATTACCACTCAGCCATCTTCTACTTAAATAATAAGTCATTTTTTTAAAATACTTTTCGGCTACTTAGCCCATTTAGGGGTATGACTTTATTATAGAAATTTTTACAACCCATTATACCGATTGCTACCTGGAGACGTTCTATACGCTGATTGCTCTGCTGTTAATGTTAAAAATGATGATAATAATAAAAATTAAATAATGGTTGGGAATGTTGGTCATAGAGTTCCCCCCCCCGCCTCTAAAAAGCTTATACTAGTTTTTTTCCCCACAAAAACTTTTCACCCTCTAGAAGAAAATATTTAATTTATTTAATACTAATCTCTGCTGTTTTTTTTTTTCAGTCTCAATTTATACGAATTGGTGAAAAAGAACAACTACCAGGGATTCACACTGGATTTAGTGCGCCGTTTCGCCTTATCTCTGGTTAAATGTCTAAAACTTCTTCAACAAGAAAACATTATTCACTGCGATCTCAAACCGGTGCGTGTCAAATTACACTTAAATCCCAATAAGCTGGCTGGCTGGCTCGCTACCTCATCTCTTTTCTTCGAAGATTTTTTTAAATCATTCGTTAATTTATTTAATAACGTCTTTTTTTTCTTTCTCTCTCCAAGACTAATTATTTAATACCCTTTCTAATTGGAATTGATTTATTAAAATTTAACATGCCACCATTGATTTATTAAAAAAAAAAAAAATTATAGACATTTAATTGAATTATTTTCTGACCAACGATTTTATTCAATTATAAAGGGTGGTTATAAAATCTTTTTAAATTTTATTTTATAAAAATTAGTTTAAAGTCGTTAATCATATAATTAACAAATTAGATTAGAGGTTCGAGGAAAACTAATTGTATTAATTATTAATAATTAATTCTGAAATCAGTGGCGTAGTGAGCTTAACTCGAGCCCGGGGCACAATACCTATTTAGCGCCCCCCCCCCCATTCGAAAACTATATAATATTATATGTAAAACATACAAAATTATTATATTACACTGGCACTAAATTTAAAATATATTTTCCAGAAATCAATTATAATAAAAATAAAAATTATCCAGCAATTTTTTTGTTTTGCGGACCATTTGGCGCCCCTTTGTGAGTAGCGCCCGGGGCATGATAACCCCTCTTCCCCCCCCCCCTTCGCTACGCCACTGTCTGAAATAATCCTGTATTTTTACGATTAAATTTTAAAAAATCTCATTTAAATTATATATTTTTAGAAGAGAGTTGTTGCTGTGTTATACTAAATTACAAAAAAAAAGATTTTATATCCGCCCTTGTTGGTCAGAAAATAATTCAATTAAATGTGAATACTAAATACAAAGGTGGTCCCAGACAGGGCCGCAGACAGACTTGACGGGCACCGGGCCTACTTAGTAATACTAATAAAAATTTTCTATAAAATTCCTTACTAGAGCGAGGAACAAAAAATACCAGAATTTAAATAGATAATTATTTAATCCTACAAAATGTATTAATTCTAATTGTATTTTTGCACACGCAAATTCATTCTCAATTAATTAAGTTATATAAGTATAGGACTATAAATAATTATATTCCTTTTTTCAGTCTCTTTCTAAAACATGCAAAAATAATAACATCGATTTTATTATGTAAATGTTTATAAAAAGGGATATAATTATTTTGATTGTCTGCAAAATGGAATAGAATATAAAACATCTTGTAATTACCAATCTTGCTTTTTTTTAGGAAAATGTGTTGCTCAAACAAAGAGGAAGTAGCGCGATTAAAGTCATTGACTTCGGCAGCTCGTGTTTTGCGCATGAAAGGGTTTATACATATATTCAGAGCAGATTTTATAGAGCACCTGAAGTATGTATCTATTTTCTTAACTAATTTATTTATTAATTATATTAATATTAATCGATTTTGTTTTTCTTTTTTAGGTTTTGTTAGGACTGCCCTACGGTCCTTCTATTGATATGTGGAGTCTCGGTTGTGTGCTTGCAGAACTTTCAAGTGGATCTCCTCTTTTCCCAGGAGAAAACGAAGTGGATCAATTAGCTTGCCTTATGGAACTCCAAGGAGTTCCACCTCCTGATCTTATCGCCAATGCTTCACGCAGAAGACTTTATTTCGGTGAGTAATAAAAAAAAATATAGCGCTTAAACTTAAAACATCTACTCCAAACAACCCTTCTTTATAAATCTTAAAACATTTTATTAATAACAGTTAGATATGTTAAGACGGAGGATGTCGAGAAAAGCTGAAGAGGAAATAGATGAAGAGTGAAAGCTAAATTAATATTGTAAAAGTAAAATCACTTTTGAATTTGATTTTTGATGAAGCTTAGGAACCTTCTTTATAATTTCGAATAGGATTCGGACCAGTAGGTTCAATTAAAAGTCAAAAAGTTTTTTAAAACAAAACTTTATTTGACCCCAGACAATGTTTCGTCCACTTGCTGTAGGACTTCTTCAGTGGTTGGAGTCATAGAGAGCCATATAATATAAAATTATATGGCTCTATAACAATGGTTCCCAATCTTTTTTGATGTGCGGCCCACTTTTTCCGTAAAAAAAAACTCTGACGCCCAGAGTACCGTATATACCATATATAATTTTTATGAACCGACCGAATATTCGGTTTCGGTCAAAAACTAGCAGAAATTTTCGGCCAGTCGAAACCTGAGTTTAAAAAGATGGGATGAGACTCGCTCATAAAAAAAAAAGGTCAAATGATTTTCACATGAAGGAGAAAAAATTTTCCTCCCAAGCGAAAAAGGGGCGGAAAAAATTTAGCCTTCCCAAAAAAAGGTAAAATGATTTAAAAATTTCCAGCCTGGAAAAAATTTCGTTTTGCTAGGGAAAAGTTAAAAAAAAAAAAAAAAAGGTAAAAATGATATGAATTTTATATAGGAAATACAAGTTCTGTTTCGGTTATGGTTTCGGTCGAAACTAAGATTGGGGCTTCTGGCAAACAAGTACAGGATGCTCCTTTAAATTACCGAAATTAAGAAAAAATAGTTTGCTCTACGACCAATCACACCAGATTACCCCCCCCCCCCCCGAGAAACACCTCTGGATCCGCCCTTGGCTCTCTCTATGACTCCAACCACTGGAGAAGTCCTACAGCAAGTGGACGAAACATTGTCTGGGGTCAAATAAGTTTTGTTTTAAAAAACTTTTTGACTTTTAATTGATCCTACTGGTCCGAATCCTATTCGAAATAAAATCACTTATTAACATTATTATTAATAATAATATAAATAGAGGGTAACACCAAAATGAGAAAATGCAGCTATATTTTTTCCTTGGGGGGGGGGGTTCAGGGGGTAGATGTTAAGCATGTTTTTCACGATAAGATGGCTTTGTGTGTCTAAAAGTAAGCAAAAAACACCTATTACCATCTTCAGAGCTGGGAAAAAGTCTTTATAAAAGTGTCATAATGGATTTTATACATTTTTAGAACCTTAATGTTATTATACACTTTTATAAAGACTTTTTCCCATCTCTGAAGATGGTTCAAACATAGAACCGAAACTGTCAACTGTACAAATAAAATAAATATATAAAGAAAAAAGATATAACTGCATTTTCTCATTTTGGTGCTCCCCTCTATTCAAATTACATCACAGCTATATATTTGCGTTTTACAATAATAATATTAAAAATTTTCAGATTCAAGAGGTAATCCACGATCTGTCATCAACTCAAAGGGCCAAAAGCGAAGGCCTGGGTCCAGAGATCTCTCTCATGCTCTCCGCTCTTCAGATCCTGCATTTAATGACTTCATTGCCAAATGTCTCGAGTGAGTACTTCTATCTAAACCTATCTATCTCTCTTCTATATCTATCTATCTATCTATTTATTTAGTCATTTTAAAAATCTTGTTATGGTCGTTTGGTTTAGGATCTCACTTAATTTTTCCTAATTTATACTATTATATATATATATATATATAACATATATATGTCTTAAATAGATAAAAAGGATTAATAGGACTATTATTTCTTTAAATGTCTCTTGAACTTAAAACAGAATCTATTATTTTGTTAACTTTATAATCTCCGAATATAGCTATACTTTCATAAAATTTAAAAAATTAATAAAATGGTGGATGCATTAAAAATTTAATTTGATTACTAAACCTAATAGTCAATACATCACAAGCTTCTTTGTTTAAACAATGTTGAATTTATCTAAAATTTCGAGATCTATGCTTTTGTCTTTTTGATTGAAAATCTCTAATCTTCGTTAAGCAGTTGGTTGGCCCTAGTTTGCCTGAACATTGCATATCGATGGTCGCTACCTGTCCATTTATTTTATATTTATGTACTAAGAGAGGCTAAATAAGCCCAATGTAACTTTTAATTGAAATGGTTGTTCATAATATGGCGTAGCTGCAACTAAGGCTATTCGCGCTTAATTGAAATTGAATTATTATATTTTTCATAAAGATTTTTTCGAAATACAATTAACAAAATTATTTAAATTTTTTTCCCGGTTATTTAGAATAAAATAAAGAGACATACAGGAGGGTAGTAGGGGGGTGGGGGACAAAAATACTTGAATAGGTACAGTGCCTTAACAAGGAGGGGGCCAAGGGGGGGGGGGCGTCCCCGGGCGCGTGGCAAGGTATATTTTTACAAAAAAATTGTATCATTCATAATAGTGATTGTAGCAGCGCTCTCTATGGTGGGTGAGGGGGTTAGAACAGAGTCCCCCCCCCCAGCTACTCCTCTGGTAAATTTATATAATTACTAATTCAGATATTATAATACATTAAATAATTTGATATTCTCTGATTTAATATTTTGAGATTTAAGAAAAATTATAATCTGCGCAAGGGCGGATTCAGAGGGGTTTCTCGGGGGGGGGGGGGGGTAATCTGATGTGACTGACCGCACAGCACACAATTTTTTCTTAATTTCGGTAATTTAAAGGCGCATTCTGTACTTGTTTGCCAGAATATAAATACAAATCAAATTTTTAAGTATTAAAATTTTACATTAAAAATAAATTTTTTGCGAAAAAAAGTTTTTTTTTTAATCTCGGGGGGGGGGGAGGTAATTACCCTTTTACCCCTCCCCCTTGTATCCGCGTCAGTTAAAAAAAAATTTCACCAAAAAAGTGTGATTGTTTAATGAAATTTGAAGAAATATTTTTAGAAAGTAATACTTATGAGCAAAAAAAAAAATATACTCCACTTTTATCTTCAATTTTTGGATCTCTGAGTGATAAACAATGAAGAATTAAATGAAGAAATACTAAATTTTTGAATTATAAAATAGAACTTCTTTCTTCGACTACTATCCGCTGGGTCGGCATACAAAAGTAGATCAAATTATGAATTGATTTGAAATAAATAGGGATGGGGTCTAAATGGCCTTAGATGCCGAAACAGACCTTAAAACAAAATAAAATTGAAAAAAGAGAACAAATTAAAAATAACAGACTTTTTGGCAACACAATTAGTGAAAATTAAGTGCAACTTTAAGTCGAATTAATCGTCCGTAATTTAATTTAAAATAATATTATTTTGAAAATAAAATATGAAATCTCTTCTTATAGTTGGGATGCATCGAAACGTCTCACTCCAGATAAAGCGCTTCGTCACGAATGGCTCACGCAATCCTCAACTGTATCACCACAGACCACTTTAGAATCGGTGGTCTTGTCATCATCATCGTCCAAAGATCTGCAACAACAGCACTACTCATTATATCGCCTATATAAGGGTAAGAAGACACTGGCTGGGGGTGACAGCAACAACACCAGCGAAACAGTCAACGAAAAACCGTCAAGGAATCAGGGAACGACGAGCAAACAAATTGCAGCGCCATCGGCCTCGCATCGAACCGCCCCGAGTCGCTCTCTTTGTGGACTCGCTGATTTGGACTCCAGCCTCGACGACTCGGGCACCTTTTTGCCCCCGATCCTCTAAAAAGGGGACAAGGCTTCCTACCTCTCTCCAAATATTCTAGTGAACTCTTTTTTCTATTAATTACAAACAAACAAACAAGATTTTAGCATAAATACTATCATTTTAATTTCATTCGGAGATTTCATTATAGTCATTCCTATATAATTATTGTAAAAAATACTCAATTATATATGTATATATACCTACGAACTCATAATCATTTTATTATTTTCAATATATAATAAGAACAACAATAAATGATTATGGTGAAAAAAAAAAATTGGAACGCTTATGAAAAAGAGGTAGACAAAAAAGCAGAATAATCGAAACTATATTTTGTATATCACTAAGGTTACTCGAGCGCTGGTTACTTTCCCCTTGTCTCCTATCATAATCGATGAATTGAATATTCTTCGATTGTTTCCTTTAAAAAATAATCGATTATTTTTAATAATCAATCATTTTTGGGAAAGATGCGTTTGAAAAGATGAGATGAGACTCGTATGGTTAAAAAAAAAAAAAAAAGAATTAAATGATTTTCACGAGAGGGGAAAAAATTTTTTCCAATAGGGAAAATTTGTCGTTTTACTAAAAAAAGAAAAAAAAGGTCAAATGATTTTTGCGAGAGGGAAAAGTGGAAATTTTACCAGAGGAAAAAAAAAGGTATAATCGATTATTTTTTTTCATAATCGAACACCCCTAATCAGAAGGTCCAAATGGCAACAATCAACTTAAATACTTACTTAAAATGCCATTCGTTGATCGCGTCCAGCTCTTTTTTAATGTTCCATCTGCCCGTGTCCCGCTGGTCAGAGAGAAGACATTAGCTTTTCGTAATCGCTTCCCGTCCCATGCGACAAAAATTTATTTCATTTGAATTGGCTACTAAATTTGAAATAATTAGGGAAGGGGTCTAAATGGCCTTAGATGCCGAAAAAGACATTAAATAAATTAAAAAAAAAAAGTGTTCCATCTTTATGTGGATCAGGCTTATATGCCCCTCAAATCACTCCATTCTAAAATCTTTCATCTCATTGACAACCCATTTATAAGCCTTTAGCTTTAGATTGAAGTCAAGTTCAACTGTTTCAATTTTTCTGCACCTCTGCATCTTATTGTGCCTCCTTTTGATGAATTTACCAAAAAAAAAAATTCGACAATTAGCGTTCCAATTTTTTTTTTTTTTTTTTTAATAATAATTTTAAAAGAGTGTTGGAATTTGAACTCTCAAAGCTCAGTGATTAATAACATAAATAATGAGACTGAAAAGATTTAAATATTTATTCTGTTTAATAAGAATAGATGTTTAAAAATTCTTTACCAATTGAGAGAATTGTTATACATTAGTATATGAACAAATCTTAACGTTAAAGAAAAATTATTTTCGAACGTGTTTATTTATTGATGGATATTTTATCACCGGGTTTATCTGAAATTTTTGTCATTGTAGAAGTAATATAAAGCAACTCAAATTTTCTAGGAGAGTAAATAAACCAGTTTTAAGTCGTAACAAAAACTATTTATTCTCTCAATATAAAAACAAAACAAATCAAACACAAATACACCGGCATCCAATACAAGTGTCTATTCAAGCAAAAGCTTCTTAAAGAATTTAGCTAAACTAAAGAAATCATCTAGCTAGTTAAACTAAAGAAGTTAAGGGAATTCAGCAGAAAATGGAATGATATGCTTATCTGAATTTCGTCAAAAATTGTTGCTTCTACAATGACGATTTACAAGTAAAAAGAAAATTAAATGTTTTAAGATATGTTCATTTACTTCTGATCTGGTGGTGCATAATAATATTTATTATTATGCTTTTCAATGTTGTATTTTTAAATAAATAAATAAATACGTAGCTAGGTGAAGTCATCATGAAGAAAATAAAAAAGGAAATTCTTTTTTTTGTAAATATATATACATAGATATGATTTAAAAATTTAATTCAATTTTGAAAAATCGAGATTCTTAAAACAAATGCCTCGCTTTCATTAATATAAATTTAAAAATTAATTTTATTTAATTAATAACCGTGTATTCATATTACACTTTAGAGAAGTGAAACTTCTACGAGTTCACGATAGGAAAACGTAATTCTGATCTGTTCAAATAATTTTCAATGACTAGACCATCTATTGAATTCTTAATTTAATAACTTGGTTTCGAGATATAAATGTGATGAGTCTTTCGAGTTGTCTCATTCCCGAAAGACCTCATTGATCAAGAAAATCCAAATTTGATGGGCTTCTGCTCAATAGAGGATGCAGCGTTTGCTTACACTTTGAATAAACTTGCTCTATCGTGCGTAAAGAAGTTTCACTTCAAAAAAATTAATGAGGAGAAAATATTAGCATCAGTGAGGAGGATAATATTAAAATATCTCCTTGCATTTTCACATGTAATTATTTCATTGTTTTTATAAAAGAAGATGAAAATCTATTGCAATAGAGGAACAAGGGGGGGGGGGGGGCTGCTGCCCCACCCCCTTCCAAACTTGAAATATAAATAAAAAACTTAAAAATTCACGCCATCTGGGAGAAGATAATAAAATATGAATGACGCCATCCCTTATCTCCAATTAGGTTGTGGCATTTAATAAAATGTATATTAGAAAAGTTGCTCCCCCCTCTTCCGTTTTGAGCTGGATACTCCCATGTTCTCTAAGATTGAATTACAATTCCATTAAAAATTTTTCACATTTAAAATCAAAGAATTAACATTGGAAAACGGATGGGATGCTTTAAAAATAATTTACTCAAGCAAGGATTGTAACTCGTTCGTAACTTGCTTCTATATCCCGCCAGCTGGATCCTTTAGAAGAGCAGTGAATCCATAACGCATCTTGTTTAAAAAATAACTCGACTAATTTTTCTCTTCATTAATTTAAATTTCTTTAAAAATTTATTCGAATATTAGCAGGAAAAATACAAAAGTTTATATATATATATATATATATATGGTGACTATAGTGCTACAAAATACAACACTAAAAAAAACTTCTATCTTTTAAACAACGATAATAATAAAAATCAGCCGAATATGAAAATAATAGCGTAGTTTAAAATTTGTTTTGTCATTTAAAAAAAGAAGCGAGCTCAGTAAAGATATTAATACCCTCTAGGTGAAATAAGAATGCAGAAATCTCTATAATGTGTTTAGTCAAAACCTTTGTGATTATGTAGTCTAATGAAAAAAAAAAAAGAATACGATCTCAGAAAGCATGTCTCAAAACTAATGACACGGTTAATATAATATTATATTATCCATTACAAAAGTTTTTATAAGATGACAAAGGAAATAGATAATAACTGGTTGTTAAATATTTTGTATATCACCAGCAGGTGATAATAATATAATAGTAAGGAAAAAATTTTTAACAAATTTTACATCAGATAATAAATAAATTGTAAAAAAATTTACACCGAAAAAAAAAAATTAATCTTGAAGCTTTAATATTTATTATACAAAAATGATCTCCATTAAGGCGATCTTATTTTATAAATTAATAATTTTTAATATTTTTTAACCAATGTAGATGAAATAAAAAAAATTCCGCCTATTTCTTCAACAGATTAAAGGCGGCTACACATGTAACTGCAAACTTGGCAAGCATGCATGTGCAATCTTTTGTTGTACAAGCAAACTGTTGCGTCTGTAGGAGAATTTTGCGCAAGCATTTTAATTGTGCAAGCCACTTGATGCATTGATTCATTTAATATTTCAATTTAAATATTAATATTTATTGTGTCTCTGTTTAAAGCAAGTGAGGATTTCTTGTTATCTTCGAATAAGTTTGACATTTTTAGGTTAATTTTTGGCATAAGCTGTTGCTTGCACAAGCATGCTTGTGCCGTGTGGTGCCGAAGCGAATTTGTGCATGCTTGTACAAAAAGTTTGCACAAGCATGCTTGTAAAGTTTGCAGTTAAGTGTGTAGCCGCCTTAAGGAGGAACAATCAACAAACAATTTAATAATAGTAATAATAATATCCTAATAATGAATTTTCCTAGTGATAAAAAAAAAACTTTTTTTAATTCAGCTTATTAAAACTCTGAGTATTTTTTAAAAGTTATTTTTAGGAATACTATAATGCTAAGCTGATAGTTTTATTTTTTTAACTCATTTGAATTTTTTTGTTCGCTTTGTAAATAAACAAAAAAATATATAGAGTTGAAAAATAAAAACATCTCAATTGAATTCCTGGATATACTAAGGAATTTTGTATGTATAATAATAACAAAAAAAAGACTATTTTACAGGTTAATTATTATACTATTAATTAATTAATATCATTAGATTATATATATAAGGACTCTAAAAATATTTTATTTATTTTTTTTAAAGACTTAAAAATATATATAAATATGAAATTATATATATTAAATTTGTGTGCGAATATTTTGTGAGTCCAATTTATTAAAGGTATCTATAAATATAAATATTTAGTCACAATTTGAAGTGTGCTGAGCCAAAGTGTGTGATAAAATAAATAAAAGATGAATTTTTAGAAAATTTGGCCTAGTGCAATAAATAATACAATCGAAAACAGCGAAAATATATCATCTTAAAACTTAATAGTAACTCAATTTTGCAAAAAAAAATTTTTTTTTTAATATTAGACCACTATTTTTTTGCATTTATTTTATGTTAACAAAGGATTATAACATTTAAATAAAATATGTGATTTTATAATCAGTTTTTTTAATAGCTTTTTAATTACCTTCTTTAAAAATCAAGCTGAGGTGAGAATTCGTCAAAACAGCGGATTCACTCCAGAACACATAAGACAAAAAGCCGAATCCTCATAAGTTAAGACCGGACAAAAAAAGCATAAAAATATGGGCAAAAAGTGAATATGAATAAAAAGTTGAAAATTTGAAAGAAAAAAAAAAAATATCTTATGCAACTTTAGTAAAAGCTCTACTCATACCAAAGGTGGATACATTTATTTTTAATATAAAATTTTAAAAAATTAATACTTAAAAATTTTATTTGTATATATATTCTGGTAAACAAGTACAGAATGCAACAGAATCAGTAGTGTATCCAGGTGGGGACGAAGGGGGGCGCGAGCCCCCCCCCCCCGCCCCCAGGCGCATCAAGCTTTTGGCGCCCCTCGAGCATCCGGCTTTTTCCCAAAAGTTCTGGCTATTTTTTACTTTCTCTTACCTATGTATATATGTTAATATATATAGAGAGAGAAAGTATTGGATTCATGTCAAAAATTCGATATCGAGATTTTGATGGATCTTCACGTTTTGAGGTCCCCTGAATCCAAAAAAGTGGTTTTCGCGACATGGTCTGTCTGTGTGTGTGTGTGTGTGTGTGTGTGTGTGTGTGTCTGTGAACAAAATATCTCAAGAACGGAAAGAGCTAGGAGGATGAAATTTTATATTTAAGTTAGGCACCCCCATGGGACGTGACACGAAGCTTTTGAACAAAACCGACCAAAGAGTACTAGTACTTTAATGATGCACTTTTTCAGTTTTTTTCGATTTTCTCTAAATTTGCTCCAACGATTTTTTTTTAAAATTCAAAAATCAATTATTTTTTAGATTCTCTATAAAATGTATATTCTCATTTTGTGATTGAAATCTTCTGAAGACCACTTTACTCTTGTACTCCATAGAAAAGATAGGAGAAATGGTTGCCATGGTAACCAAATATAAATATTTCGCCATACTTATAAATTTTACATCTTGAAAATCGAATATACTGTACTGTCGGAAACTAAATACGTGTCGACACAAAAAATCTGGTGTGACAAGCACAGTACACAACTTTCGATTACCGAAGGTAAGAGAAAGTTGTGTGCTGTGCGCCAGTCACACCAGATTTTTTTTAATTTCATAATAAAATCATTTTATATCACAAATCCGGAGAAAAATTACAAAAAAAGATCGAACGAGATTCGAATAATAAAAAAAAAAAAAAAAAAAAAAAAGGTGGAACGAAAAACGGCGCCCCAGTTGAGCTTCGCCCCCTCCGCCCTCAAAGGCTAGTTACGCCGCTGAACAGAATGTGCGAGAAAAAAATTTTCGGGGAGGAAAAAAATTCGTAGGGCGGCAAAAATTTATTCTAAAAAAAGGTAAAATAATTTTCACGGGAGAGGTATCTGGGATCAACTTCAAGCATGAAAGAATTGAGCAAGGACAGGGGTCGGCAATCTATTTTAAGCAGAGAGCCATTTTTCAGTAAATGATTTTACAAAATCTTACCAAGAGACGCATCGGACCTTTATAAAAATATTTTTACTAACCGAAACTCCTCAACTACGCTAATTTTTCGACAAGGATTTAGGAAGGGAAAACAAAAATAATAAAATAATTTTACTAACGTTCAATTAAAAAAAAACTTATTGTGTTTGAATGAAAAAGCGGCAGTCTTATATAATTACATACTTTATTTTAATATAAATCTAATCAATTTCAAACCTATCACATTTAAAATTCTTTTTGAAAAAATATTTTTACTTTAATAAATGTAATTTCCATTTTTTTAAAGAAAATTTT
>JAKCPI010029793.1:0-12869 GCA_023213315.1 Euborellia annulipes | reverse complement strand
ATATTTCGGCTCCTAAACAGGTAAAGATGGTACCTTAATAGGAGCCGAAATATTTTATAGGGTCTTTTAACGATTAGCCGTGAGGGATAAAGCAGGGAAGCTTATAATCCTGGAGTTGAAGACAACTTGCCCAACTACTCCTAATGGCAATAAATTATTCAACTCTGTTTGAGATGCCTTCCTGAGTAAGGAACCTGGAACCCACCAAGTATCATTCCCATGAAAGTTAATTCTTCAGGCACCCACCCAACGTCCAGGGCTGACACTAATGACTGAGAGAGAGATCTGTCTAAAAAAATTTTATTAATGCATTTTTACATTAAATTAAAATTATAGAACTTTTCATGATACAGTTTACCCCCCATTCAATCATTCATACAAGTTTTCTCACTAAAAGACTACTGATTATGCCACCTTTTGCACGGTCAATTTATCATGGCCCTTAAAAACTCATATAGGGGGCAGATTATATCTTTATTATCTAGATCCTAAAGAAAATGTTTTTGATAAACATTTGGAGGTATATTTACCGAGTTCATTATAAAAACTTCTATATATATAGGCTCTTGTGGTTTATTTCAAGCAGTCAACATTTAAAAAAACACAGATCCAATTTAAAATATTTTTTAAAGCAATCAAATAAATTTATAATTAACATTAGAATCTCTAATCAGTTTCGCTTGATGGGGTTTTCACTTCTACTCTACCGCATTCCTCAAGTGAATTTAATTTTTTATTATTAAATATTTCATTCTCGTTTTAAGAGATTGAAATTTAATGATGATATTATTTGGGTCAGGAGGTGTCCAATAACCGTGCGACCTTCATCGTAAAAACGTAAATAAATCAACTTCTATATCCACGACAGTTTTTTTCCAATAATAAAATTTTCTTTTATACAGTCTTTGGGACAATGACCTAAACATTAGAAGGACAAGATAGTGATCGTCAAAAAATACTGTAGGGAAGTTATTTTAACTTTTATAAAAGAATTAACTGTTTATAAGATTTGTAATTTTTTGCAAAAATCTCGCTCAGGGACCCACATCCTGTGGGTACGTGGATAGCGACCACGAGCTGCCCTAGCTGGGACAGACAGTCCTTCAATTCTTTGTAAGTCTGTCTCTTCCTTTCTCTTTTCAACAGGCATCAGACCCTGCCATGGTCCGGCCTATTCTATTTCTTCCAGTCGCAAAACGCGTGATAGGGCTGGAGGGTAAAAGTGAGGTCCGCCGACCCCTCATCGCGGGAATAAGGCGAGGACAGAAGAAGTATTTTTTGCAAAAATCTATAAAACATTCTACTCTCTTGTATTATTAGTTCGCATTTTTTAGTAGTCGTCCTATTATTGATGATTTTGTAATAATATTGGTTTGAACTTGAGGAATCTTCATCTCAAGATTAAAAGATTAAAAATATTGATTCCAATCTTTTTTCATTATTAATCTAGAAATATTATTAAAATTTAAATTCTTAAATATATTTTTATCGCTTGATCTCTCCTAAAATTAAATCGGCCTAAAAATTGACTGAACTTGAACTATAAATATAAATCAGCCAATGGAAAATCATAAAGTTTGCCTATAAACAACTATGAAATAAAGTTAAAAGTATTTTTAAATTTTTTTCTAGAAGAGTAAATTACATTCAAATGTCTTTTATGAATATAAGTGATTGAAAAAAATCTCACCATTGATCCTATCTCTAATTTTAATACGAAATATTTCTGGCAAGTTCTAAAACTTTTCTAAAAAACCGCGGGTCATACTTATTAAGAATATGAGAACTTTCTTTTATATATGTATGGCCTATAGTTAAAAACTATACTATGTTATTTTATATAGTCTACTGTTACTGGTGTGTAATTTTCCATTTAGTAGAGAAACGCCCATATATAGAAGATATACTTTTCTAATACATGATTTGATTCTTGTTGAAACAGGTTCAGGGCCCAGGGATATTTGGCTAGAATTCGATCTCCCAGTCAGGCTGAGAATGCCGACCAGCTAACACACATCGTCTCCATGTTAGTCAGCTTTATATCCAGAGATCTTTCATCTGGTGAGTAAGATCACTCAAATTTTCATATTGCTATTCATTTATAGTTTAGGGATAAAAATCATTTTGAAATTCAATCAAATTATAAAAGAATTTCAAATATTGAATTATTTCCCTATTAGAACTACTCTATTATTTGAACCTATGGTTCCATATCCGTTAACCATTCAAGCTTCCTGGTTCATTGCGATAATAAGATACAAACTATAAATTACAAAATCCACTACACCCACCTTCGTTTTCTTTGCTGGAAGGTAGGCAACTCAAATGGCCAATGAACTTTTCAATTAATTGCTTCAGAATTCGAGATACATTTATAATATTTGTGTAATCACCTAAAAGCAATTAATTAAGAATGATTGATCATTTTTGTCTAGAAGTTGGAACATATAATATGTGATGTAAGATCATGAAGATGTCAAACATGATAATGAAATTTTTGAAAATTTTAATTTTTTTTTTTATTTACATTTACTGGAGTATAACTGGCGGATGAAGTGATCAAATAGCTTCCGGGAGTCGAGCCATGAGAAATCCAGCCCATCCGGGTCATCGGTGTGCTTCCTTGATGGTCGCATGTCCATTTGGCTAAATGCATAAGCTTACCGATCCCCCGGATAGGCTGGAGATCCTGTGCAGAAAAATAACAAAATGAACAGGAATTTTCAATACAACTTCCAAAAATAGCAAGATAAAAAGTTTCAATGGTCCTCTAACAAAAATTTTCAACAATATTCGAGAAAAAAAATTTGGACCTCAAGCAAAAAGTCTATTTATGCTACTGCTTGGTTTAAAAGATGATGAAAACATTCTAGGTCTACGTAGTATTTCCAATCCCCTTGACACAATTGTATGAAAAAATCTGGTGTGACTGGTCGCACACAATTTTTACGGTACATTTGAATTCAAGTAATAAAATTTATAAACATAGGAAAACATTTATATTTTGCTATCATGGCAACCATTTCTCCTACTTTTCCTATGAAGTACAAGTGTAAAGTGTGCTTCAAAATATTTCAAGGGCAAAATGAGAATATCCATTTTAAAGAGCATCTAAAAAATAATTGATTTTTGAATTTTAATCAAAATCGTTGAGGCGAATTTTGAGAAAATCGAAAAAAACTGAAAAAGTACATCAATAAAGTACTAGTAGTTTTTGGCCGATTTTGATTAAAAGCCTACTTTCACGCTCTAGAGAGGTGCTTAACTTAAATATAAAATTTCAACATCCTAGCTCAATTCCTTCATGCTTTAAATTGAACACTCAGACCATGTCGCGAAAACCACTTTTTTGGATTCAGGGGACCTCAAATTGGAATTTCCATCTAAATCTCGACTTTTTGACATGAACTTTCTCTCTCTCTCTCTCTTTTTATATAGGCCTATATATATATGCATATTAAGCCTTGGGGCTTGTTGTAGTTATAGCGCGCCTGCCTTGTATACCAAGGGTCGCGGGTTCGGACCCCAGCTAGTCCGATGATTTAGCACAGTGGTAGAGTATCCACCTCTTCTGCTAGGTGTGAAGAGTTCATATCCTGTCTTATGCGACAAAAATTCATTCAATTTAATTGGCTAAATTGGCTAAAATATAAAGAGACGGGGTCTAAATGACCTCCGATCCTTCATTAGTACATCGACGCTCTCAGTAGAAAAGTGTCTAACTCCATATTTTTTCGAAATTCATTTTTTTGTATTTTCTGTTGAAAAATATCATTCTCCTTACGCCCTGAACTGGGTAAGAACGTAATTCAAATTTTTCAGTTCGAAAAGTTGCTGCACGAAAAGCGCTTAACAGGGGCTCTAACAATGACAATGAAATCTTTTTTCGCTCTACTGAAAAATAAACAAAAATGGAGTTTGGCACTTTACTAATTAGAACGACGATATGTTTTCATTAAATATCGTACTCTTTTCGTTCACCTTAAATAAATTTAAAAAAAAAGTGCCAGCTCTATTTTTGTTTATTTTTCAGGAGAGCCAAAAAACATTTCATTGTCATTGTTAGAGCCATTGTTAAACACTTTTCGTGCGGCCAACTTTTCGAACGGAAAAATTTGAATTACGCTCTTACCCAGTTCAGGGCATAAGGAGAATGATATTTTTCTACAGAAAATACAAAAAAATTATTTTCGATAAAAAGCGGAGTTAGACACTTTTCTACTGAGAGCGTGGATATAGATTTTAAAGAGGATATAAAAAATAAGTGATTTTTGCTCAAGGGGGCTAACTTAAAATATTTTATCCTTATATCTCTTCTTCTTACTTTAAGGTGCGCGTCTCGGGGTGCTAATTTTGGGACTTTCCAGCGGCCACAATTTTGAAGCTATCGACCTCAAATTTTTTTTAAATTAAAGCTATTTAAAATATCTACAAATAATAGAAGCCCTTTTTTTGATTTTCGAAAAAAAAAAATTTTTCTTCTAGATTAATCGCATTAAAGAAAAGATATTTAAAAAAAAAGGAGCTCTATAAGTTGTAGATAATTAAATTAGTAATCATTATGTTAAAGAATAATTAATTTTTTGCCTTTAGTTAATTAGCTGGAAAGTCTAGAATGAAATGGAACAAATTCCGTGTATTCCAAAGGGGGAACACTAACGCCATCTCTTGTCGCCTCGAGTCAATCGTGTTTTAACGGTTTTTAGAGACGCGCACCTTAATTTGATAACGTACAGATAAACCATTTTGCGGAGCCCATTTTCTTAAACTAAGGGGTCCTCAAAACGGTATTTCCATTCAAATCTCGAATTTTTTTAATATTAATATATTAATTTAAGAGAAAATAACAAGAATTTGATATGCAAGTTGTGGCTGTGGATTTTTAATGAAGGAATTTGATTTATTATTATTATTGAAGGGGTTCTAAATTCATGGAAGAGAAAAAACATTAAATTCTCCATCAACATTTCGTATTTATTTCATCTCAGCCATTATTTAAAAGCCTCCTCGACTAAACACTCACACATATATATTAATACATAGGCACTCTTCTTCCTTTATTAGTATATGGTTTCATTAAATATGCTCCTCGTTTCATTCATTCGCTATGCTAATCGTTAATCAAGGCGGGTCTCTTCATTTCCTCTCATGTTTTTGTTATCCTACTATTATTATTATACTCTAAAATCTTTTTTCAGTTAACACAATGAATAAATAGGACGACGAACCTTAATAAGGTTATCAGAAAATAGTATGTTAGAGAATCATTTATTTAAAAAAAAGTTTCAAGGTTTTATAAAATGCATCATTCAAAATAAATATTTGTCACCCACAGAATGACTATTAAGCTAATTCTATTAAGAGATAGAGTTTAAGATTTCACACTTTTTTCACTAATCCGATCATAGAGAAGGAAGTAATGTAGTCTTACATGTTAGTAAAATTTGCATTGCATTGTATACAGTGACGTCATTTAGAATGGGAGTTAAGGTAAAGAGGCATTTGTCCCCCCCTCTACCCAGGGCTTCTGATTTTTCTCATATTCACCTATAATATATCTTTTATTTAGTAAATGTATTACAGCTGGTATTCGTTGATTTGGACGATAAGAAGAATAAAACAGCTTCCTTTTTCTCTCTCACCACTTCAATTTATTGCAAATGTTTCGGTCTCTATACAGGAGCCATTCTCAGTGCATATATTAATTTTTTGAGAGAGATTGTCAATATTATAATTTTGATCTATTATTTCGCCATTTTTCATTAGACAATTACATTCACTTTCAACTATTTATCTGTCAAATAGACCAGATGTAAACAGGCTCATACCCAGGGGAGCTTCAGCCTCCCCCCTCCCCTCCCAAAATGGTTATTTTTTTTTTTTTTTTTTTTTTTTTTTTTTTTTCCCCCCCCCCCAAAACCAAAAAAAAAAAAAAAAAAAAAATAAAATTAAAAAAAAAAAAAGAAAAAAAAAATATTAAAAAAATAATGGTCAGAGTTTATTTTTATTTAAAGACTTTGTCGGCATCTATGGCCATTTAGACCACTTTCCTATTTATTTAAATTGATTGGTAACAAATTCAATTGAAATTAAAGAGCGGAAATCATAATTTCTTTAGATTACTAGTTTTTATAACTTTTCGAATTTCTTCTCGGGGGGGGGGGGTCGACCGCCCCCCTTTAATCCGCCCCTGATCTCGACACCAAAAATCTGGTGCGACCAGTCACACCGGATTTTGTTGTTATTGGAAGTGTTTTTGGCTTTGTTTGGCTTTGCAGTGATACTAAAAGGTTTTGGGACTAAATTTCCCTTCTTTCCTTTTAAACCAGGGGGGCGTCATCGCACTCATTTAATCATTTTACATTCAATTATATTTTTGTATAATAAAAGTACATTAATGCCCCACACATCGTTTTAAACAACTCACTTGTCAGTAGCATACAAATGTTTATTATTTGAATGTGGGAGGGGGGGAGAAGCAATTTGTTTCTTCAATGTTGTTTCGAGTTTTTGCAATTAGACTACAATTTTTTTATCTAATTTATAAAGTTTTATTGAAATTGTTCATTTTGCTATTTCTTAACTTTGCAGGAAAGAGAAAGAGAGCAATTTAGAACTCTGAAATAATCAAAAGAAAATTTAAAAAAATTAGCCAAGACTTGAGAAAAATAGCGGAAAAAATGAAAATTATAAACATTTAGCGAACCTTTCTCTCTATTCTAAATTTCAAAACAGATTGTTTTAATTTTTAACTCTGGAGGAGGAAGATGTATTTGTCCCTCCACATAATATTCGCTAATGAATGCAATAAACTGGCACTGAATAAGCGACCGTCTCAAATTAGATAATTATTTTTAGTATTTTTTTTTAATTTTTTTTTTTTTTTACAAAATCTGCTTCACTCTCTATTAACAATATCAAGAACCACTAATTAAAATTTTATCTTGTGTTTTCTTTGTATAGTTGGATACTTAATAATTGATAAAATACACTGGAGTTTTTCAATTAAAATCTGAAAATAGCAAGTATTTATACGATATATTTAATCCCAATCAATACGACCACCTCGCAAAAATTATAATTAACAGCATTTCTTTAATAATAACAACTGTGTGAAGTTTTAATTCTATTTAAAAGTAATATTTTGTCTCAGGAAAATGGAAATAAGTGAGTAAGAAAGTGGGATGTTCCTTGGTGGGTGGGGGCAATGTTGATGTATGTACTCACTCGAGAACTTCCTGGGATATACAATGTGATCACTTTTTTTTCACCTTCTCACGTTCCCCCAGAGAAATTTTCGGTCGAATTTTCACAACTCACTAAAACAGAAATAAACGGCATGATGATTCACTGGACAGGCCGAGAACAGCAACAGCCGAGCTCCGTTTGCCCTTCTCGCTCGCACTTCATATATATGCGACGTAAAATATTATTTTTGTTATATTTATTTGAAATGAGAGAGAAAAACAAAAAAAAACGGCAAGAAAAAAAAAAAGAAACAACTTGGTAAATCTCACGCACTTAGAATTGAAAAAGTTAAAATTAGTCAGAGAGAGGGAGAAGAGGAGGTGGGAGGGAAATACGGAAGCAGGCACTAAAAAGGAAGAGAGAGAGTAATTTATAAATTTAGGGAAAAAAAAGCCGAGGGCCGGAGTCTGGGCTGTTTGCTAAGTCCCCTTACCGGCCTCGGGTCCGTGAGCTCCGTTCGCGTTCGAGAGTCGTTTCGTCGTGAATGAGGAGAGACGAGTATCCATGCGGTCTCCTCTCTCTAGAGGGCCTCTCCCTCAAGCAACGACGACGACGATGCCACTGCAATTGCCTCCGCTAGATGGAGACACTCATCAATCATCCTAATTTGTATATTATTAATTATACTCTATTCAGCAAGTTTTGTTTTTATTTTATTTCGGAAATGGTCGCATAAGATCTGAAGACCATTGGTCTCATACAACCAGGAAGAACAAAAGAAGATTGACTGAGAGAAGCCATGGAAATAAAAGAAGACTGGCTTTGACTTGATGTAGTACTAGTCACAAGTTTAACGAGACGATGCTACCTTGTGTTTCGAAAAAATGACGCACTTTATGGAATAATTTGCATTTTTACTTTCTCTTACCTCTATATATGTTAATATATAGAGAGAGAAAGTATTGGATTCGATGTCGATATTTTGATGGATATACACGTTTTGAGGTCCCCTGAATCCAAAAAAGTGGTTTTCGCGACATGGTCTGTCTGTGTGTCTGTGTGTGTCTGTATGTTTCTGCGTGTGTTCATTTTTAAGCATGAAGGAATTGAATTGAGCTATGACGTTGACATTTTATATCTAAGTTAAACACCCCACGGGAGCGTGAAAATAGGCTTTTAAACAAAATCAGCCAAAAACTACTAGTACTTTACTGATGTACTTTTTCAGTTTTTTTCGATTTTCTCAAAATTCGCTCTAACGATTTTGATTAAAATTCAAAAATCAATTATTTTTTAGATGCTCTTTTAAATGTATATTCTCAATTTGATCTCAAAATTGTTTGAAGCACACTTTACTCTTGTACTTCATAGGAAAAAGATAGGAGAAATGGTTGCCATGGTAACAAAATATAAATATTTTCCCAAACTTATAAATTTTACATCTTTAATTTTAATATATCGGCGGAAACTAAATATATGTCAACACGAAAAATCTGGTGTGACAAGCACAGAAAGCAACTTTCGATTACCGAAGGTAAGAGAAAATTGTGTGCTGTGCGACCAGTCACACCATATTTTTTTGAAATTTTATATCGATCTTACTTTTTTGCACCAAATAAATAAAGTTCGATATTTCAATGGATTTCCGATTATTTATTAGAAAATAAATTTGACTTGATAAGAGGAAATAAAACTTTTTATTTAATTTGGGAAAAATACAAAAAGAAGAAAAAAGTTAAGAATTTTTTCAAAAATTTGGTACTGTATGAACAAAACACAACTTTCAATTACCGAAGGTAAAAGAAATTTGTTTGCTGTGCGACCGGTCACACCAGATTTTAATATTTATATATAAAATACTGTTACAACGTGCAATCAGTTTAATCACATTGCGTTGTAGTTTCGGAAAAAAATAGAGGAAGGAAACGGGAACTCATCTCAGTGCAAGGGCGGATACAAGGGGGATAATTACCCCCTCCCCCGAGATTTAAAAAAAATACTTTTTTTTTCGAAAAAAAATTTATTTTTAATTTATTAATTAAAAATTGAATCGTTTATTTCAGAAACCACCTAAGCGACAAAATTTCAAATCATGTGTTTTTGGTGCTACTGTACAATTTAAAGGTAAATACATCTTTTAGATTATCCCAATAGCATGTTTTTGATTTGGTAAAAAAATATTTGAAGGAGACTAGACCTATACTTAAGCTGCAAAACAGTTTTCTTTAGTTTTCCGAAAGTTGAAAAAAGCGCACTTAGGTGGTTTCTGAAATAAACGATTCAATTAATACTTAAAAATTTGATATATATTCTGGCAAACAAGTACAGAATGCGCCTTTAAATGACCGAAATTAAGAAAAAATAGTGTGCTGTGCGACGAGTCACACCAGATTACCCCCCCCCCCCCAAGAAACACCTCTGGATCCGCCCTTACCTCAGTGTTATTCCCATGAAAGTCGTGTTAAGTCTGACTTTTTATTTAATTTGAGAAAAATAAAAAAGTTAAGAAAGTTCATTAATTTGAATTTCATTTTTTTTTTTTTTTTTTTTAGATGTTTATTTTGGATATTTTGGAAGCCTTTGAGTCTTCCTGCCCGAGTTCCAGCATCTCCCTCGAGTATCTTTTGTTCCAATCGTCTAGTAATGCAATTAATACTCAGCCTCTTGAATATCCGGACGTTGCGGGCATTTCCGAAGGAGTCATTGGATCGTTCAACGGTTGTCAAGGCGATTGAATCCAGACATAGCTATTTTAAGGTATTTTTTAGAATTCTATCTATTTTTTAAAAGTCTTCATAGCATCTTAGGCCATTTAGATTTTAAACGACTACATAAATTTTAATTACCATATAATTAGGGTCCAGGTATATTTATTTACACCCTTTGGAGTGCAAATGATTTAAATAAATTCATCTGACTGTCTGGGCCACTCACTCCCTTTGACTTTTCGATTATCAATATTGACATTTGTCAACCTCTAGGCCACGGGGCGGGGGATATTTTATTTATTAATACATGGGCGTAGCCAGGGGAGGCAGGGAGGGGCCTTTGCCCCCCCCTGGCTTGTCCTAAAAATTAAAAAAAAAAAAAAACAAATATATATTTTTCCTATGGGAATTTTTTTTTTAACGCCCCAATCCACTACATTAATTTAATATTTTTTTTATTTAAATAAATAATTAATAATCTGTGTATATATTAATTGCAAACCCCCCCCCTCTCGCGTCGAGATTTGCTACCGAAACGTCGACGGTTAATAATTAAATAAAAAGTTTTTTTTTTTTTTTTTTAATTCCTTGACTGCAAAGTCTCCTATACCCAATTAATAAATTTTAAAGAATGTATATTAAAATATTTTTTACTTTCTCTTACTTATATTTATATGTTAAGTATTGGATTCATGTCGAAAATTCGAGATTTTGATGGATATACACGTTTTGAGGTCCCCTGAATTCAAAAAAGTGGTTTTCACGACATGGTCTGTCTGTCTGTACGTATATGTGTGTCTGGCTAGGTTCAATTTAATGCATGAAGGTTGAAATTTTATATTTAACTTAGACATCCACCTAGGGCGTGAAAATAAGCTTTTGATCAAAATCGGCCAAAAAGTACTAGTACTTTACTGATGTAGTTTTTCAGTTTTTTTCGATTTTCTCAAAATTTGCTCCATCGATTTTGATTAAATTTCAAAAATCAATTATCTTTTAGATGCACTTTAAAATGTATATTCTCATTTTGCCATTGAAATATTCTGGAAAACCATTTTACTCTTGTATTTCATAGAAAGGATAGGAGAAATGGTTGCCATGGTAACAAAATATAAATATTTTCCCATACTAATAAATTTTACATCTTGAATTCTAATATATCGGCGGAAACTAAAAATTAATCTAATGAGAATTAGAAGGAAAGTTACTGATATGCAAAGAAAATGCTGCAATATATTTGAAGGATTAACTTTAAATGAAATTCTAAATTGACACCTCTATGAAAATACTTTTCTCCATTGAATGCCTCGTCTCATTAATTCATCTCTGACTTATCTGACAGCAACGTGGCCTCAATCTCTCTTCTCATCTGTTTCTCATTCTTATTTATATTTCTTCTCATCTATAAACAAGTTTAAGGTCAGTAAATGATTTAAATATTTATTAATTTGTTCACAATTATAAATTTTAATAAATTTTTTAATTAAAATAGTAGAAATGCTTAACTCGTCATAACAGGTTATTCATTTGTCTGTCAATTTTATTTTCTCTTATTATTTTAATATTTTTTGAATCTTTATCACCCACAAATTTGTTTTAAATTGCTTTTAATGATAAAAATATAAGTATTTTTAAATAATCCATCAAATTAGACATTACCTTCAAGTATTCTAACAAGTCGAACTTCAGTCAAATCTTTTATTTCAATGATCCAAATAAATTTCTCTGTCTTTTATTTCATATAAATTTAAATCAATAAAGGTCATTCTTTTATGTTATATTAATGTGAAAAGTAATTTGAAATAATTAAGCTTTGATGAATTTTTATTTTCTGGAATTTTAAAAGGGAAAATTTAAAAATGAACTTGTTTTAAAACATAAGATATTTATTTAAATGAATGATTTATTTATTTTATTTTTCATTTCAGATGTGATTAAGATCGACAACAAATTCACATCCAATCTGGTTGAAATTGTCATGAGACGAGCAAGATTATGATACTGACATATAAACAGGTAATTAATTATATATCTATTCATTTTTAATATTTTTCTATATTTGCTGTAAATATTAATTTAACTCTAGGTCGAATATGAACCTAATTTATATTTAAAGCATAAATAATTTAGCACACAGATGCCCCGGAATGGATGGAATCCTAGGTTCGATTCCCTGGGGTCTTGGGAAGTTTTGGCCCAATTCTCACAAAAACTTATTAAATAAGTTTTTTATTTATGTGTTTCTTTACTCTTTTTTAATTTCAGGTATGATTTGGAGCTTCTACTGTAATAATCCAAGTACCAAGAAGAATATCTTATTTAAATATAAGCTTTTATTTAAACGAATAAAACAATATATATACAATTTTTGAAGGTAATGGTTGCTTAATTAATGAAAAAATATCATCTATAAGGTTAACAACAAAAAGAACATAATTATACTTCCCATTTTATAATGTATATATATATATATATATATATTAATATAAAATGTTAAGTATATTTATGTTCCTTTGTTGTTATATATATAGTAAAATTTAAGTGTGAATATTTAATGAATTTAGTAATCTTTTGGTAATTACAGTAGAACCTCAGATAAGTTAAAGTCCAAGGAAACGGTTAGAAATTTGAGTTATCGAGTTTTTTTACTTATCGAGAGTTGAAGTTAGAGAGGTTATTGAATATAATTCAAAACTGCTGTTAGGCAGTTCATGGACTGCCTAAAAAATTTAGACATTTCATGTAATTCTCGAGCATTACACGATCTGTCTAAGGCCTAATTGCATTTCATGAACTGTCTAAAATTTTTAGCCAGATCATGTAACTGTAACGACCATTACACGATCTGGCTGCAGTTCATGAAATGTCTAGACAGTTCATGAACTGTCTAATTTCACGATCTGTCTACGACATATACATCAGGTATTTATTACTCGTATAAAACTCACCAAAAATTGATTTTTATTTACTGTC
>JAKCPI010029792.1:0-15677 GCA_023213315.1 Euborellia annulipes | reverse complement strand
TACATGTTAAATTATAAAAAATAAGACTAGGATGAGTTTAGTCAAGGAGCCATTCATCGATAGAGACTCGAGAGAAAAAATTATCTAAAAAGTTGCGCATTAGGAAACTGAGTTTTCTTCGAAGATCCGGTTTCATTTCTCTAAGAAGATCTTGCGCATTCGAGTTGATAAAAAGATTGATGGCGGCCTCTGAAAAAAGCAAAACACAAATATTATTAATTATGAATAAAAATCTTCATTTTTAAACCTTTTTTGGCATCCGAGGTTGTTTAGACTCAGTCCAGTTTAAAATTAAATACACATAAAAATAGTAGATTCATTCTTGGACTGTAGAAGGTGTTAATTCAATGAAGACAAAACAATTTTTCAAAAAATTTTTCAAAAAATTGTTTTGTCTTCATTGAATTAACACCTACTACAGTCCAAGAATGAATCTACTATTTTATGTGTATTTCAATTGTTAATTTACTGGACTAAACTAAAAGTTTCGTTTAAAATTAAAAATTACTTGTTAGAATATATAATAATCTATATATATAATTCGCTAATGTCCTCTCTGTCTGTCACGCTCTATTTAGGCAACTTCCCGATAAAAATATTAGTGTCTAAATACTTAATTAGTATTGATTTATAATTAATAAATAACTTGGAACCAATAACCGAGTGTTTTATTTGCATATTTTAATTTTCAAGGATCTGAATTTCAAAAAACCCTGAAAACGTTTTCGAGATATTCATTTAAAGAAACTTTTTAGCAAAGAAAGCCAATTGATAACTCATCTCGTTTAAACGTTATTAAAGAAAGTAAAAAATTTAATTAAAAAAATGCATTTTTTTCCAAAATAGCGATTTTGGGCCCTTAAGAACCGAATTTCTGAAAACCCCTAGATGACTTTCGAGGTATTCATTTAAGGAAGCTTGTAGAGAAGAAATTAATTCGATATCTCATCTCGTTTAAACGTAATTAAAGAAAGTAAAAAATTTAATTAAAAAAATGCATTTTTTTCCAAAATGGAGATTGAGGGACCTTATTTTAATGCAAATTTCATGTATTTATTCAATGAAACATTATCCAAGTGGACAAAAACAAAGGGAATTCTTAGTTTTAAAAAAAATTTTGAAAATTCTCCAAGTTCAAAGGCGATGGGCCTTGTGTTCCTGTTTTATAAATGAGTTCAAATTTTACAGACATTATTTTTTAATGCAATGGCAATGGAAAAGATCTACAGGTACAGTGAGGGTCAATATTAAGTCCCACCCATGCGTTTTCTACTTGTGATTATTTCATTGTTTTTATAAAAAAAAATGAAAATCTTTATTGGAAATTTTCTAAGTTTGAACCATGAAAGTTTCCATTAAAAAATATATATTTTTGAATGGCAACTTTCATGGTCCAAACCTAGAAAATTTCCAATAAAGATTTTCATTTTTTTTTATAAAAACAATGAAATAATCACAAGTAGAAAACGCATGGGTGGGACTTAATATTGACCCTCACTGTACCTGTTATTACTTTACTTATTATTGACCTCTATAAATAAGGAGCATTCTAACAATATATAGGAAAATGAAACGGATACCAACATTTCATTAAAATTGGTTAAACGATAATATCTGGTCAATGATGCGTGGAAATTGGATAATTTTACATTTTATATACAGCGTATATTATATTATATAGCTCGTAACACACTGGTAAATAATAAAAACAAATAAAATATACTAACCTAAAACGGTATTCTTATTATGAAGATTTTTCACTCCCATTTTTATATCTCTTACACTAAAATCCATTTTAAGTTCTTCTATCGAGAAGTAGTTTCTTCCATGATAATTGTGCTTTGCCGCTTTGAAATAAACTTTGGCTTTGACTCCCTCTGAAAAAATAAAAATAAAATTAAAATTTTGAAAAAATAGAATGAACATTAAAATTATATAAATTAACGTTTCGGTCACATATAGGACCATCATCCGGGCCAAGCCATTGTCAATTTATCCTCATGGTCATATTGGCCAAAGAAATTATTAATAATACAACAAATCCAATGACCAAATTGTTAGATATAGTGAATTTACTCACTCTCAGTCCATAATAACACACTACATATAACAATTTGGTCATTGGATTTGTTGTATTATTAATAATTTCTTTGGTCAATATGACCAAGAGGATTAATAAATTGACAATGGCTTGGCCCTGATGATGGTCCTATATGTGACCGAAACTTTGGCCCTGGCACTTTATGTTTAAATAAAAATTAAAAAAACGACTAGCTACGTTGCTCTTTTGGGATTTCCTGAACCTTAAATAAATTGTATTATCAGCTATACACATCAATTAAATCAAAAAAATAAATATATTTAATATTTACTGAGAATCTCCTTTTCCACCCCTAATCAAAGCTGTGCATTTCATGAACTAGCTTTTCGGCAAAAATAAGATGAAAAATGGTTTAAAGAGTTCAAAACGCAGAAGCCTTAAAGAATAGGAATAGAGTGATCCTTTTTGATGATCAACTGCTTATGAAAGCCCTGGAAGAGAACGAGAACATGACATCCAGAATGCTGGAGGAACAATCCAATGTCTCTCACCTCAAAAATTCGTCTAACACGATAGACTTTATTTTTGTCGTTGGTCCCTGGTCTAAAAGCTTTTTCTTATCGCGAAATCACTGCCCAGGATCCTATCCTTTATCAGAGGGGTTAAGCATAATATGCTGAATTTGACCAGTATTTTTATATCTTTATACAGAAAAGGATGTGTATATTAATTAAAGGATTGTAACGGAAGTATCTAATAAATAGCAACAGATAAAACAAAATTGACGTCTTGTCTAAACCCAAATATTTAGATTTAGAATTTATTATATAAAAATATCTCAATTTCATCAAAATGTTGCAAATCACCAGATTGCACTTTTCCCTGGGGAATTAAACTTGAAACTAGATATTTTGAATTCTTACTCAAAAATATTCAAAATAGGCTTATTAAAATTTTTTTTATTGACAAGGAAACTTTTGGCCCGCAGCTCCATTAATATAGCGGTATATCAGCCCAGCTACCAAAGTCAAAACATTCGTCTATCTGATTAATATTGGAATATTTTCACGGAACCTCCGTAGCAAAGCCACAGGAAACAGTGATTTAATTAATTAGAAAATGCCTAAGAATATCTGTTCAAATATGAACGAGGTGAACTGACCATATTGGCCCCAGTAGTCTCCTCCGCCGCTGGCTTTAATCATAATTAAAGTCCCAGAACTTGTGTATCTTGCCCGAACTTCAATTTTAGGTACAAGTATTGACATCTGGAACTGATTTGAATCCAAGGCAGATCTGAAAAATTAAAATAATTATCTTACTACTTTTTATAATCACCTATCATTTGTTAAATAAATAAATAAAATGAACTGACTAGTATATATTAATTTTTATTATTATAATAACCCAAAATTTTGTATTATTTAGACATTTAATTATTCCAGCAGGACAGATTGATTGATTCCCTGTGCTAAAAGGAATTCATCCTAGTCTGTAACTAATTTTATTGCTAGAAACATCATTCAATTTCTTGCCTGCCTTGCTATATCTGCTTTTTTTCTTAAGACTACATATACATACCTAACAGCTGTCACTGTAAGATTGCTTACTCCATAAGCTTCAATATCTTTAAAAGATGCTCGATAGCCATCTGGTCCACCTCCTAAATCAATTGTGATTTCATCGATAAAAAAGGGGCTCGACTTCTTCAACGCCGAGCTCCGGAATACCTAAACAAAAAGCCTTTGGGAATAAAAATACATTTTTTTTTTAAATTAAAGAAAGATTTTAGCCTCTTACCTAGTCGAAATTCTTTGGCTAGATGATTTATTGAGCGTCGTAAGCAGTCATTGAACCGAGGATCAGATTTTGGGCATGCCATAAGAAAATATGCTAGAATAAATGAGAGATTAATTAATAGGATTAGTTGAAAAATTACATTTTTAAAAGATACTCGATAGTCAAGTCAGAGTTGAAAGAATAAAAATATAAAGTATCCAATAATTATAAGATAAAATGAAAGAATTAAGTAAGCCATTATGTATCATTGCCATGGCACTAGAAAAGTGGAAAAATTGGAAGTCACCTGTTATAAGGCATTTTAAGGAAAAGGGTTGAGAACAATAAAATTGTTTGAATATTAAATCCTTTAAATTCTAAAAAGTCGGCGATTGAAATAAAAAATTGAATGAAAATTAACTTAAAATTTTTTGTCTAATTTGTTTCCTGGCTGCCATCCTGCTCATATTTATTAGAAAATTAAATAGGCGAAATAAATTTTTAATTTATTGTACATACCGATATATATATATATAAATTGATATTAAATAGAAGTAAAGGTCTAAATGGGAGCCAACAAGTACTTGAACATGGTCTTGAAAATAGTTGCTATTCATGAAAATACAGTAGTTAATAAATCCATCTATAAAAATGTATTTTTTTAAATTGAATTGAAGTTAAATTATCTGTCATTAAATAGAATTTGATTTATAAACAAAGAACTAAATCAGATGATCAGATCTATTATTGATAAGGATTGAGAATAAATTCGACATTTTACCAAAGAAAAAGGCGGGAATACGAGAGAGATTACATCATAAAAAAAAAATTTCTCAAAAAATAATAATAATTAGAAGCACGTCTCCGTGAATGAAATCTTTTAATATGAGTTCAGCATATCCCCCGAAATAACATAGAATCAGCATAGGACCAGTGGTAATAGGGATTTCGTATTGATAAGTTTGCCCCACTCCTACCCCTCCTCTGAGATGATGTTTGGCGCCAACATCAGAATGAAAGGAAAGTGATAATAAGAATGAAAAAAAAAGTGCAGGAGATGGATTTGAACTCGAAAAGTTAGGATGAAAAAAATATTATGCTGACTACTTTACCAACACAGCCACCTTTTGATTTAATTTCCATTAAGAAAAATAGATCTTATAAGTTACATTGAATAAAAGTCTTTTTAAAAAAATTTTAATATTGCACATATTATATATCATTTTTTACTACGTTTTATGCAGATTAATAATTTATAATCCAAATTTCACTAGCATTTATAGTTTGCAAATTATTCAAAGACAAAGGTACACTTTGTGAATGCCTTAATGTAATTAAACCAAAAACTTTATATAACATATGATACATGTAATTAATTCTTGAATTTCTCCTGATCCCAGAGAACTAAACCCCTTTTAATTATATGATCTAATTTGGGAGTTATTGGCGATCAAAGTTGTGCTTATTTTCGACCTTTAATGACATCAACACTCAATTCTATATTATCGAAAAAGCTTATTTAGCATTGTCTGATTAAAACCAAATTTTTACCAGAGATTTATAATTAAAAAATGAGTTTTTTTCTAAAGTTTCATTGAGATTGGTAAAGAAATAAATAAAATATTGACTATTTTGTAAATTGAGTTTTAGAATTCGGGATCCCAGATTGGGTAAAGCCTAGAGCCGGCTCAGTAGAACCCGGTCTAGGCTTGACCCATCTGAGATCCCGAATTCTAAAACTCAATTTACAAAATAGTCAATATTTTATTTATTTCTTTACCAATCTCAATGAAACTTTAGAAAAAAACTCATTTTTTAATTATAAATCTCTGGTAAAAATTTGGTTTTAATCAGACAATGCTAAATAAGCTTTTTCGATAATATAGAATTGAGTGTTGATGTCATTAAAGGTCGAAAATAAGCACAACTTTGATCGCCAATAACTCCCAAATTAGATCATATAATTAAAAGGGGTTTAGTTCTCTGGGATCAGCAGAAATTCAAGAATTAATTACATGTATCATATGTTATATAAAGTTTTTGGTTTAATTACATTAAGGGATTCACAAAGTGTACCTTTGTCTTTGAATAATTTGCAAACTATAAATGCTAGTGAAATTTGGATTATAAATTATTAATCTGCATAAAACGTAGTAAAAAATGATATATAATATGTGCAATATTAAAATTTTTTTAAAAAGACTTTTATTCAATGTAACTTATAAGGTCTATCTTTCTCAATGGAAATTAAATCAAAAGGTGGCTGAGTTGGTAAAGTAGTCAGCATAATTTTTTTTTCATCCTAACTTTTCGAGTTCAAATCCATCTCCTGCACTTTTTTTTTCATTCTTAACCTTTTATTAAAATGTCTGTTAAAAAGAACTGATATTCTCCACCCTTATGAATCGATGAATATCACATCTCTTTTTTTTATATTTAAACTCCTTTTAATTATAATTTAGGCCTAAATGATGCATCGAGATGTTTTATTATTTATTAAAAAAAAAAAAAAAAATTTATGGATTCCAGGAATCGCTGAGTGTGTGTGTATCCCGCCAACGTGACATCATTGAATATATATATACTCTTTGATTGAAAGGTTCTCGATTAGAAAATGTTGCCTCAAAACTTTGAAAATAATATTTAGTTGAACAAAATGAGTTCAAATGCAGGCAAGTGATGATTAATAACATTTTGGCTTTGTATATATATGAGGCTTAATTAAATCTATAATAATTTCAGAACCAAAAACAAATGGGAAAGTAATAACATTCAATATTTAACAAAATCACTTTTCAACTGACATCTAATATTCAATTAACACTAGAGATGAAAAAATGTTTTTAGGTACATCGAAACTTCATTATTTATTCACAGGTGAGTTAATTTCATTATATTTCCCTGATTATTTTATACTTTTTTGTAAAAAAAAAAACAAAAAAAAAAAAATATATTTTACGCCCCCAAAAAAAAATAAAAAATAATGTTGAGAAAAGACAAAGAAATGTGAGTGTGAATGGGAAAAAAGTGTGAGTGTTTAAAAAAAAAAAAACTTTTTTAATATTTTCTAACTCTTTAGATTATTCTCTACGCATTATAAAAATCCCTTTCAAATATTTAATTTCATAATTTATAAAGATTAAATTAAATGACCGATTGGGATGACGAATTGTTCTTAAATATTTTAGCTTTTGTTTAGTATAATGGCGAGTTTATTCATTTTTTATTTTCATTTTCTCTTCAAATTAATAAAATACTTCTTTTTTTTCAATTGCCAAATGTAAATCAGACTGTCTATGATACGTAGATCATAAAGCCATGAAAGATGCATGCTTTCCTATCTATTTTAGTTTTTAGACGTTTTTTCCTTTTGGGAAATTGATGATTTGACGCTTATGATAATGGAAGGGGTCGTTAAAATTTCTTAAAATCTGAAACTTTTATATAGAAATCTTGAACTGATATTTTGAGGAATATCTACAGCTCTCTATGGAATACCGGTACGAAAGAATGGAGAAATCGAAAGAGAGTACCTGTACGAGGATCTATGCTGAGGGGCCAACATCGTTGGGATAATGAAAAGCCTGTGACTCCAGTACATCGGTGTCATATATGGATCAACAGCTGTGGATACCTAACGCCTACCGAAGATGAAATTCAACTAAGTCTTCTAGGACGTCCGATTGAGATGGATGGAAGGAATCAGTAACGATCGATCTGGCTGGGGATGGGAATGGACGTAAAGTAAGTACCGTAATACAATATAATGCGAAATAAAGTAGGAAAGAGCTGGCAGTCAAGAAATTAACATCTATGAAATGAAACTCCCAATAGTGTAGACAGTTTCGGCTTTAATTTATTAATTCCAACTTCAGTGCATTTATAGACCTGTTCATGTTAGATATAATTAAAATTAACTAGATAGTGCTTTGTTTGAAAAAGATAGAATTTTTTCAATCAACGCTCAAACAGACTGTTCATTAGCCAGTCAATATCTCGTTGTAAGATAGCAAATTTGCGAGATGTGTTTGTGCTTATAATTGGACAAAATTGAGCCCCCTGAAAATTTTTACATGTACTATTAACCCATTAGAGAGCTCATTGAGTTGTCTTTTTGTCTGTATTAATATACATAAATTAATACTCTTAAATCTTTATAAAACAATTTTTCTGCAAATAAGATTTAGTTATTTACCTGTAAAATAATTTTGTCATTTTATCAATGTCAAAACTGCTTATTTTCTAAAGAATTTGAGCAAATCTCCATGGATGTTTTCTAATATTACTCAGATTACTAGAGGCTAAAAGCATTTTTTGGATTTAAGTATATTAATACACACAAACTGCCTTATCATTTGTGTTCATGTATAGCTATATAATAATTTTTTTTTGTATTTTATTAAAAAAATATACAATGCTTGCAGCTCTATAAATGAAGATGGCATAATTCAATTAAAGGTAAAATTGTCTGTAACACTGACAATTTTATTTCGAGGCTAATTTCCTGGCTGCCAGATCAGCTCATTTGTTCATTGTTTGTAGGTAATATAAAATATCTAAATAAACCTCCAGAGTCTTTAAAGTATTAAACAAACTCGATAAACTTAACTCATTCTTAGAGAATATATCTATACGTCCATCTTCCTATGAAGTAAAACTTGTGACTAATAAAACGAGTCCGCCAATCCTCTCTTGTTCCCTTGACCATCTCTAATCTTCCTGTCAATATTTTTCCCAAAACCTACAATCTCAAATCATTCAAATCTAATCTAAACCAAGCATCTGCTTTCAAGAACATTAAATTCCATTGTTAGATTTTTTAACAAAAAGTTGTACATATTGTCATTAGTAAATCTATTTTATATTGTGTTTTCCAATTTTAAACAAATAACTTATCAAATTAGGCATGGGACATTGGTCTTTTTGGGGAAATTTTTTTTTTTTTTTTTTTTTTAAACATTCACACTTTTTTCTCATTCACACTCACACTCACATACACATTCACACAGTCTTTTCGGCAACTCAGGCCATTTAAGACTTTGACGATGTAACCGTTGTAATATATATTATCTATTGTGGGTTCAGGCATTTCTATTTAAGCCATCTGAAAAAAAAAAAAAAAATTATTTACACTATTCCCCTAAAGGTTCACGCCTCAGGTGCTCTGGTATAATTAATTATGCAGGAGAAATCATTTCCATTTTCAATCCTCCGTATTTATTTTTTGTTCTTTTAGGGTTCTGTAGAGCGCCAATGAATGAAATTAAAATCTTTGAGTTTGTCTGCTGATTCATGGACGACGACCCCACATGAGCTCGGGATCAACATAAGATAGAATTTTGTTGCGAGTAGAGCTTCATCACTCAAAATGGTAAACCCTCAATATTTTGCCACTACTATTCCTTCGGTCCTTAATTCATATACCTTCAATGATTGTTCAATTGTTCATTTCCTTTCTTCTTTTAGTCATGGGCTGAACACGTATTTAGTTGTCATTTAATCATAAAAATTGTTAAAAAAAAAGAAAAAAACAGATTAGTTTATCCACAATACATACTATTTGTTTGCAAATATTTCGGGTTGCAAAACGCCACCCATCATCAGTGCAGAAAATAGTTTTGGTGGTGGATGTCCTCTATATTTTTGCCTCTGATCATATAAATGTTTGCCATTTTCATATTAGTGATTTTAAATAGGCAAATCGCCAGCAAGAGAACACGAATATGAAAATGGCAAACATTTATATGATCAGAGGCAAAAATATAGTCGACATCCACCACCAAAACTATTTTCTGCACTGGTGATGGGTGGCGTTTTGCAACCCGAAATGCAAATAAATAGTGTGTACGTTGGATAAACAAACAGGTCTTTTCTCCTATTTATCAATCACAACATTCAGCCCAAACAATCAACGATTAAAAATCTGGTGTGATTGGTCCACAACATACAACTTTCTCTTACCTTTGGTAATTGAAAGTTGTGTTCTCTGCTTGTCACACCAGATTTTTTGTGTCCGATAGTATGGTACATTTGAATTCAAGATGTAAAATTTATAAAGTTGGGAAAATATATTTTGTTACCATAGCAACCATTTCTCCTATCTTTCCTATGAGGTACAAGAGTAAAGTGTGTCTTCAAACAATTTTGAGAGAAAAATGAGAATATACATTTTAAAGAGCATCTAAAAAATAATTGATTTTTGAATTTTAATCAAAATCGTTAGAGCGAATTTTGAAAAAAAAAAAAAAAAAAAAAACTGAAAAAGTACATCAGTAAAGTACTAGTAGGCCTACTCTTTGGCCGATTTTGTTCAAAAGCTTCGTGTTACTTCCCAGAAGGGTACAGTGAGGGACAATATTAAGTCCTATCCATGCGTTTCCTCTTGTGATTATTTCATTGTTTTTATAAGAGAAAATGAAAATCTTTATTGGAAATTTTCTAGGTTTGAACCATGAAAGTTTCCATTAGAAAACTTAATAATATTTTTTAAAAAACAATGGAATAATCACAAGAAGAAAACGCATGGGTGGGGCTTAATATTGTCCCTCACTGTACCTAACTTAAATATAAAATTTCAACCTCCTAGCTCTTTTCGTTCTTGAGATATTTTGTTCACAGACAGACCATGTTGCGAAAACCTCTTTTTTGGATTCATGTATCCTCAAAACGTCTATATTCATCAAAATCTCAACATTAAATTTTTGACATGAATGAATACTTTCCTCTTTCTATATATTAACATATATAGAAGTAAGATAAAGTAAAATGCAATTTGTTTAGGACATTTCTAACTCTCTCATTTCGACCAAACTTTATTTATTTACCAATTCTTTGAGAAATTTTTCATATCTATTTAATGTATATATAACCTGTGTGCAGAAACGAATCCTGGAGAAGATTTTAGGGGGGGTGACAATCTCAAAGCTACAGCCCCATACAGGATATATGACCAACTTTATATGAGTTAGATAAATAGAGTTTGGTGGCTTTGGGTATGTTTGATTTAAATCAGGGGGCTGGTATGTAGAAATTAACAAAAAAGACTCATTTTAGGAGCAGGGGTGGGGGTGACCGCCTGGATTAGTTGATCCAGGCCTGTGTTGTTAAGTCGTGCAGTAATTAATAAAAATATCTTATTGAGACTTTGAAAGACCTATTGCCCTAGAAGCATTGATTTTATTAATAATGGTATGCCCAAGTGTGTAAATGACACAGACTTCATTTACTCTTATACGCGTTACTAAATTTTAATCAATTTATATTTTTTACCAATTATCGTAATCGACGTATTGAAATTTTGACTACTCAAATCAATCACTTAAAGCTTTCATGTCTATCTAAACGTTTGGCATATATATTTTTTTTAAATTTATATAGTATAATAAAAATTTGTTATTTTCCCCTCAGACAAATGTCCATCTCTCTTTTAAATATTCATTTAATGAATTTGAATATGAATCGGCTCACTTTTGCGTCACAATAATAAATCTTTTGTGGAAGTTTGCCAAATGCCCTTTTCATTCTATTCTATAGAAGACATAAAAAATTGATTATAAATTTTACATTTGAAAATAAATGGGAGAATTATCTGGATTTCGTGCGTCATCACTAGACGGATCAATGAATAGAATATTATGAACCCAGATCACTTAAATGGACATTACCGACAGCATACATGTTGGAACGTAGATCAGGTGCGTGACGTGTTTCTTGACCTGAGCCTGATCCAAGGGCGAAGGGCCAATCACCGCGAGAAAGTGCCTCCACGTCCAGTAGTTAGGCTATGCCCTATGAAAATTTAATTACTACTTCTATATAAGTTTATATTAAAATTAATATAAAATTGAGAGAGAATTTTCTTCGCTAATTAAAGAAAGGGTGAAGCAAATAAGAATAAACTGAACAGAAGTGTATACCTTTTATTTATATAGACGGTTTTGAAAAGCGTCTTTTTGAAAAAATTTTGGTAATTTTTAAAAATTACAATAGTTATTTAATATTTAAACATTATATATTTTTAAATTTGTTTTTTTTTTCCCTCAAATAACAATGGTTTCATTATATTTTCTAACTTTATTGTCCAAAACATTTATATTTTTAAAGTAATATTTATTTTTTCAGATTTATCATTAATTCATAATGAATAATGGCTTCAATGAACATACAAATATATTTCAATTTGATCTTACTACGAATATTTGTAAAAAATTATAATGAAAAAGATATAATGATAAGCATTAACTTCGAAGTGGATCCAGAGAACCATTTTTGGGCGGGGGGGGGGAGGGGGCAATTTTTGTCTTTTTACTTTCTCGTATACAAAGGAGAGGGAGTTTTGTAATCGTCAAAAATTCGACCTAGGGATTTCGATTCTCGGCAATTGTGTCGAAAAAAAAAACAATTTTTGAAATTTTATATGAATGGTCCCGATTACTTAAAAACGCAAGAGATAGATCGATAAAATTTGATAAATATTTCTTACACTAAAATTGTAGAACTGTATTATCTTTTAGAGTAAATTTTCAAATTAAAGCCTTCGACCGGAAGGTATACTTTACCTACTAAGTTTTTCAAGAATTATGAAAAATCATTAGGTAAAGTACAATTTGATTAAGTTAATCACGCATTTGTAGAGAATACGAGAAATTCTAGGGGGAAGTAATTCCCGAATTTTGTTAAATTTAAGGGCGAATATTTGTTGTTTTTTTGCCTAGAAAAACTCGTTTCGCTGCATCTGGGGTGCGCACTTCTGAAAATGACAAAAGTGTCGAAATACTTACAAATTTAAAAAAAATCATTGAGATTATTGTCCTCTTCTCCCACCTTCTAGTTTAATCCCTAAGTAAGAATTATCTTTTAATTATCAATCAGGAAGGGGGGGGTGAGAAAACCTGGGATGGCTTGCGTTTAGTAAACATTCAGACAATTGAATATTTATTTTAAGCAATTGACCCTTAATACAGTATGCACAATGGTGTCAATAAACGAGAAGCCATAAATCATTCAAACAGTGATGATTCATTCTAGAAATTACTAAATTGCTTTTTGCAAATTAAAATTAGGTCACTGGAACTTCCACACATGTTATTCTTCAATTGAATATCTCGAAAAAAATGTAACATTTTTGACAGAGAGATTCCAGACTGAAAGGGGCCAATTGGACAATAGAAGTCAATTCAATTCCAAAACAATGTGAGGCTTTATGTGAAACCTTTCGGCTTTAAATTATATAAATATCATCATCAGCCCCCCTTTTGGTCTTTTTTTCCCCCTCCCTTTTTTTTTAAATCCTGAGATAGAGGCTGCGTTGAGATGTCGAGATTTTGATGGATATACTACACGCTTTGAGGTCCCCCGAGTCCAAAAAAGTAGATCCCGCAAATTTCTCTGCGTGTCGATGTGGGCATTTTTAAGCTTGAAGGAAATGAGCTACAAGGTTGAAATTTTATATTTAAGTTAGGCACCCCAATGAAGCGTGAAAATAAGCTTTTTGAACAAAATCGGCCAAAAAGTACTAGTACTTTACTGAAGTACTTTCTCAGATTTTTTCGATTTTCTTAAAATTGTTTCTAACGATTTTGATTAAAATTCATAAATCAACTATTTGTTCAATCCTCTTTAAAAAGTATATCAGTAAAATGTTTCGTGAAAATTCTTTGAAGTATACTTTACTCATGTAGTATTACAGATTTTTCCAATTCATTTTTCAGCTCTTCCTTCCATAGAGCGAAAGTTAAATCCTTATGGGGATATTCATGTTAATTTCGATTCACAAGGGGGCACCTCCCCTTTGGAATTTTTTACACATTAAAAATTTTTTTTTTCCAATTCTTAGGAAATTTTCTATTTATTTAATTTCAAGCAGTCAACATTTAAAATACAATTGAAAACACAAGTAGTCAAGTTTGGAACTAAGGTCCTATGGGAAATTAAATATATATCGGCATAAAAAAATCTGGTGCGATCAGTCACACCGGATTTTTTGTGTGTTATGTGTCATTAGACTATATTCCCATTTAATAATCGATGAGTCAATTTTCCACATTTTTTATCAACTCCCAAGCACCACCTTTTCGATTTGATATTTTTATAATAATAAATCAAATACTGATTAAGCTCCTTTAATTCAATTATTAAAAGATAAAGGAAAATTATTTTTTCAAACAAATTTTGTGTTAATTAAAATAAATGATATTTTCTCCAAATTCCTAAGTGAAAGTGATTTCGAAAGAAAGTTTGTTATTAATATAAATTATTAAAGGGGAAAAAAAGTTGGAACAAAATAAAGAAAATTAAATATCACAATTTGAATGGCTCTTTTTACTCTGGCCTGATTTTAAAGTAGAATTCATCATCTTTATTTTGGTAAAAATATTTAATTACTTACGGATATCGTGTTGAGCGAGAATAAAGCTGATTGCGATGACAAGCAGCACAGGTACTAGTTTCCACCAGTTGAGCATTTTAAAGCTAAGCGACTTCTATATAAAAAGACAAAGTTCAAATAAATATCACATTTTTTTTGTGATTCAAGTATAACGGGTTAATGACATAAATTTTTTTTTAACGACAATTAAAATAATTAAAATTTTTTTAACATCAAAATAATGTTTATCATATTATTTTAACGTCAAAGAGATTTTTTGAAATAAAGGAAATTATAAAAATACAAGTATAATTACTTCCTAACTCCCCCACCCCTCTAATCCAATATCTTTTAAAAAAATGATTTTTTTTTTTTTTGAATGGAAAGGGAAATTTTTTGTTTTAATGGTAATTTGGTGTGGAGGGTGATTTTGTAGATGATTCATGCTTACCGGAGCGTAGCAGACTACTAAATATCTGTTCCGATGCTCTTCGAGTAGAATTTTATGTCAGGTTAACGGGAACAGAGACTTGTGCGATCCCCCCGCTCCCTCAAAATATATCTTCTCCACTTCCTCTGGCCTAGAACACTCTCCCCTCCCCTCTTCCCAGCTGACCATCCTCACATCTTAAGAAATTGTAAGCAGGCAACAAATTTTAACTATAGGGCGAGGGCGGTCTATCACAATTATTAGATAATTAATGTCATAATATAGTTTTGAATTTTTTAATTCGAAATATTTCTTATAAAAATCATAACGGTTAAGTCCATTTTTTTGAATTTCTTGGTTAATTAGGTACTGATATCGAGTCACTTTTGTTAGGGTATTGGTTTCATGTCAAAAATTCGAGATTTTGATTGAAATACACGTTTTGAGGTCCCTGAGTCCAAACCGCAAAATGGTCTGTCTGTAACCAATTTAAAACATGAAGGAATTAAGTTAGGAGGTTGAAATTTTATATTAAAGTTGGTACTGACCGCTCTCAGGTGTGAAAATAAGCTTTTAATCAAAATTAGGCAAATAAGTATTAGTACTTTACTGATGTATTTTTTTTTTCTGTTTTTTTCGATTTTCTCAAAATTCGCTCTAACGATTTTGATTAAAATGTATATTCTGATTTTGCTCTTGTACCTTTTTTTTTAACACTCACACTTTTTTCCCATCTCACATACACACAGTCTTTTCGACAACAGGCCCATTAAAGACTTTAAACGATACTCGTTATTTGTAAATTGGGGCCCAGGCATTCTTATTTAAGCCATCTTGTACTTCATTGGAAAGATAGGAGAAATGGATTGCGATGATAATGGCAGAATATAAATATTAATATTTTCCCATGTTTATAAATTTTATATCTTGAATTCTAATATATAGTCGGACACTAAATAAAAGTCATAGGTCCATAAAGACACCATAAATCTAGTGTGACAAGCACGGGTTTAAAAAAAAAATAATAATAAATTGTATTTATTTAAAAATTTATTATAAAA
>JAKCPI010029791.1:0-12857 GCA_023213315.1 Euborellia annulipes | reverse complement strand
ATATATATATATAACAAACATCAACATCTAAGTAATTGCTATGAAGTTAGACACAATCATCAAAGCAAGTGTTTAATTAAAAAGCAATGAGAATTTGATTTTTTTAACATGAAATGGTACAACATATTATTATTAAATTATTTATATATTTATATATTTTAATAATTAATACAAAATGTAGATCAATAATTAAAAACTCCCATTTTCAAAAATCTTGTTAGAACTAAGACGTAATTAATTCGTTTTCAATTTAAATACTTTATTACCCGTCAGCTCCTCAATATTAAATAGCTGATGACAAATTCGGATAAGTGAGACTCTTGCAAATGAATCCTTTATAAATATAAATAATTAATTTTTTCTTTTTTTTACTCATTTCATAGATAATGTCCTCCGGAAAAGAAGCTACGACTCGGATTTCTCATCAGAAGACGATGAACAATTGGTTCCTAATCAAACAAACAAGAACTGTTGACAAATCCAAAGTTAATAATAATAAAAGGAGAATAATAAGCTCATAAGTGACTGGAAGATCAAAACCAACCTCAGAGCATTCGGGAGTTCACCAGCAGCAGCTGCCTCGCCTTCCCAACTCCGATAGGCCATCAAATCGAAGTTACAAGGATATACTTAGGGATCAAATCGAGGAGCCCATCAATGAGCAATGTCAACCCAATTCGTTCACAAGTTTGGCAGGTGTGACTTCTGGCACCAGGCCCTCGATCAATACAAACATTCCCTAGATTTGCTGCTCACTAGGGTATTTACCTTTGAACAGATCTCCTTATATTTTAATTTTTAACTTCTACTGAGCATCTAATATTAAACAAAATATCTTATTTCGAAGTAAATTTAACACAAATTCATATCATTTTTAATAAATAATTACAATTTAAATAAAACAAACACAAAATTTCTGAAATTTATTAACATCAAATTTCTAAAATTTAAATTAATCTTTCATGTGCCTGGTGAGGCCTGATACCGGAGTTCAGTTTCCCGGGTCATATGACCTCACCAACAATTATATATCATAGAAGCCGTAAACTTTGCTTAAAACCTTTTTGCAGGTTGAGATGCAAGGTGCAAGGTGAAGAAATAAATTTTATTTGTCAGAGTTTTCGACCAACTGCTCAGTTACCATGAACCATCTTCAGGTCTGTAAAATTACCAAGGTATTATAAACAAACAAACACAAAATCAGTCATTTAAAGGATATTACAAAAAACTCACCATCAAATCTTAAGTTTCGTGTTTAAGCTATCCTCTAAAAACATTAGAATAATTTCAAAATGCAAGGTTGGTAGAAAATTGTCAGAAAACTCCCCGATCGTGAAAACAAATACTGAATCTGATAAAAAGGCATTTTTTTTATGATTTAATATCGCTATATTGTAAACACGAAACATAGGATTTGGTGGTGAGTTTTTTGTAATATCCTTAAAATGACCGTCTTGGTTGTTTATAATACTCAGGTAATTTTACAGACCTGAAGATGGTTCAATGTAACAGAGCAGTTGGAGGCGACGTGGCTTATCGGATAAGCTGGGGGCTTAGTGATACGAGGTGAAATTGTACTCAAGTTCGAACCCGCCTTTCCGGCCTGCCGCAAAAATTCAACCAAGTCGAGCGTCTCTAGTGGAGCAATTGGGAGTATAATCCTCTCCCAGTTCCAGGCACCTAAGGCCTAAGGGCTGGGCACAAAACCATTCCTGGAATGATCCTCTCTCAGGGGCCTTGAACCCGGGGAGCACAATAGATCTATAAAGGTCGCAGTGCAGAGAAGCCCCAGAACATCAAATCATCTACAAAAACCGAGCAGTTGGTCATCTCAGCATTAATAAATCCTGACAAATAAAATTTTATTTTATTTCTTCCACCCTGCACCTTACATCTCAATCTGCAAAAACGTTTTAAGCAAAGTGATACGACTTCTATGTCTACTGTAGGCCTACCCATTTAAATAGCCGGGCAACGAATCAAAGACCAACAAAGAATGGAAATATTTAGCAGCTCAAAAGGAAGTCGTTTACTAGGCTTATCTCAAAAATTGAATTTTCCGACTTTCGCCACTGTAAAAGTTCAATTAAATTGAATAAAATAATCTTGAGAGAAATATAAAAGGAAGCAAATCAAAATGAATGTATTTTTTAACAAATTCAAAATAGCAACACAACAAAAGCAAAAATCACATTAAGAAGTTAAGAGATTGCGCTTGCACTTAATTCAGAGAAGGCGAGGGGGGCGGGCGGAGCAGCTAGTCAATTTTCAATTCTCTCATTTTTTTCTTTTTTTTTTTTTTTTTTTAAAAGGCAAACCCGAAAATGTAAGGCCATCACGTAAATCGAAAGAAGCAGCTACCGTTTACATGGAACTCATGGGCAAACGTCTAATTGGTCCAGAGGATGGCGGCGATGATGAAGATGAGCTTTCAACTGCCAGCACAGAAAGCTATCTTGAGGTTCCCATAACTCGCCGCTCTTCGGGTATGTTCCCTCTTGTCGCATTCTAAATATATCTATAAAATTACGCATGAATTTTTTTTTTTTTTTTTTAAATAAAAAAATTAATTTGGAATTTTAGTTAAAATTTTATTTTTTATTATTATAAAAATAAAAAAAAAATTGATATTCTATTGTTAATTTGATTATTGTTTACAAAGCTAAGTATTATTTATTTATTTATTTATTTTTTATTTTTTTTTTTACCTTTGTTTTCTATTAGTTTTGGTTGCTAGTTGTCTTGTTTTTTATTTACTTAGGTTCAGGTAAAGAGCCTTCGTTAGCATCCTTCACGTACTCACATTTAAGGTCTTATATTTTAAATATTCACTGCTTTCTTTCCATTTACTAACTTCTTTAATATTATTTTATTTATTTGTACTGTATTAACATAGTTTAAAATTTTTTATTTTTTTGAAGAAAATTTTATTAACACAAATTTTTTCTTTTTTTTTTAACAATAACATTTTCTGAAATTTTAATTAATATTCGCAAATAATTTTTTTTTTTTTTTTTTTTTTTTTATTATAACTCATTTAAAAATTATATCAGTGTTATTTAAAAGTATCTAGATACTAACAGATAATAAAATTCTCTCATCATCTTTTGGCTACAACATAAATGTGATGGGAAAGTGAAAAAATTGATATTTTATTGTAGAGGATAATGTATGTCCTGAGCATGATAAATGATAAAAAAAAACTCAACAACTGGAAAAAGTTACAGACTTCCAAAGGGATTTTTGAGGAAAGCGCACTTAAACACAACGGAAAACTATTTAAGGTTACTAAATCGATTATTTTGTAATATTCTCTTCGATAAAATCGATATTTTTTAACGAAATTCGACTAAAATGCCCGCCCGTACCTAGAATTTTACTTCTTTTTTCACCTTCCGCATCACAAATGACGCGTTAATTAACCCTAAATTGTGTAGTAGTCAGCCCTAATATACAGGGTGTTTATAAAAGAATATCGGGGTTTTAACTCTTTTATAATATCTATTACATTAAACTTACAGTTATAAATGATTGATTGATATTTATTTAATGCTCTGAGCTTTCTTCACTCGTGGAGCAATGTTTTGATCTTACATAGTTATAACATACTCTCTTTCGTCTTTAAATACAATTCTCAACATTACATTCTTCTTTAACAATTTACACACCATTCGTCACATCCCCCCACACTTCTTCCATTAACATTCTTTAACATATTACTTTCTCTCATTCTCCCTCACATTCCTTTCCTCCTTCCTCAAAAAACAATCCCACCGCCATGGGCAATCCTCGTTACTGCCTCTCAAGCAAGTGAGCCATAAGTCCTGCCTTAAACCCCATCAGCCCTCTCGACCTCCCTAATATGGCTGGGGATGCTTTGTTCCACAACTTATTAGCTCTGATCTCGAAAGAATTGGCCAGGGGTTGCGTCCTGTGCACGGGAAGTAGCAGGTCGAGAGCATCTGTGCGAAGGGATCGGGAACGACTTTCTTTGGCAAGCACGAACCTTTTGTACAGGTATTCAGGCTGCTTAGATTTTAGGACGTTGAATACTGAAATGCCTAGAAAGTAGTTCCTTCTCCCTGTTAGCTTTAACCAACCCAGTTTCTGGTAATAAGGTGTTATATGATGCTCTCGTGGACTATTGAATATATATCGCACACAGGCATTCATCATCCTGCCCAATCTTGTGCTTAGTTCCCCACTCAGACCATTGTATGTCAGACAACAATAGTCGAATGAGGGCAGCAAGAGCGAGTTTACCAGTAACTTTTGACCGGTACTGGAAGGTCACTCCCCATCCTCCTTAGTTGGTAGAGACCCTTGAACACTTTTTGCGAAACTGCAATGACGTGCTCACCCCAGCTCAATGATCGATCCATGACAACCCCCAAGTTCCTCACACTACTTTCATAGGCCAAAGCTGTGTTCCCAACAAGCACCGGTGGCACATCCGACAACCGAGCCATGTACTTTTGGCTGCCGAACATGATGGCCTTGGTCTTCCTCTTATTGATTGCAAGTCTGGTTCCCTCCGCCCAACCACATCCGGTGGGCCGGAAATATAAATTTCCAAATCATCTGCAAAAAAGGTGATATTTGCAATTCTTAAATGATTTTCTTATGTCTTGTATAAATAGCGAAAACAAAAGGGGTCCCATGATATGTCAAATAAAAAAGCAACTCAAACAGTTTTACCAAGAACCTTAAAAATGTTCAATGTGACTACCTTTTGTCACACGGCACACATCAAGTCAATAGCAAGTCTTCAGTAATTGTCGCCACAAGCTGCTTCAATCCGGTTTCTTAATTCAGGGAGGTCAGCTGGTAGCGGAGGCGCGTACATACGGTCCTTGATGAAACCAAGGTAAAAATCGCATGGCGTTCGGCCAGGAGAACGTGGAGGCCATACATAGCAAGCCCTGGCACAAAAAACCGCTCTCTAGCGGAAACATTGCGCGCACATGCGCACTGGTGCCAACAAACAAAGTGTTTGAGTTGCTCTTTCATTTGACATAGCATTTATAACATGTAATGTTTAATGTAACAGATATTATAAAGAGTTAAAAGCCCGATATTCTTTTATAAACACCCTGTATATTATGTCAGCCTCCCACAAGCTTTTCCGTTTACGGGCAGAAATTATAACTTGCCTTGACTAAGAACAAGAACAATATTTATTTATACAACATTCTTTGATTGAAAAATAAAGTTTCCACTTCTCGTTATGTACGTTGGAATCGGTGACCGATTGAGATGGCGAATCCGCTTCCCCCCATCGGTGTCCACTTCAAACTTCATCGAGCCTTGTTTCTAGATTTCCTTTCTTCGAACTCTAACTCCCTACTCCCTGTCTGTCTAACTACTTCAACCTATTTTTCTCTTCTGCTCCTATTATTATACCACTCGGTTTTTCAGATACTATGATGTGATTTTGTAATTGACGATAAATAGCCGAGGGGCAGACACTTCCTGCCCAATAGAACGCCCCTCGCCCTATATTATCATCAGATAATCATTCTTCCTCGATGAGCCGCAGAACAAAAAATTTTAATACTATTGAAGAACACTAAAAAGAGAGACCTATTGAATGCTCATCGCAGGGACGGATTAATGCAATTTTGTCGGGTTTGGGTTTGTGGGTTTTTTTAGTCATTTCGGCTGCAGAGGCCATTTGACTTTTATAAATTTATTTATTTATTACATGTATCGATGGTTTCCGGCGGGCGTTCAATAGTCTTGTTTTTCGGGGGCCACCTATCCCGATTTTCAGCACCACTTGGCGTTGCTTAACACTGATGATCTTGGTAGCTGTTGTGACTTCTTCTTGCCAGGCCCGCCGGCAGGGGGGGGGTCGATTGGAGGAATCAGTTTACAGGAGGGCCTCTCAGAGGAATGAAACTCTTTAAATAATACCCACAAATACTAGCACCGTTAAGGTGATTTGAGACTTAGAATTGATAGTACACCTAAGATGTTTTATTTTAATTTTTTCTTGGGGGTGGGGGCGATCGCTCCCTAGGAACATAGCGACAATAGGAACAGAATAGGGCATTTCTTTATCGTTGCTTTAATCTCTCCTAAATACCGGTAGTTATTTCTCATCTTTAATGAACAGTTGAGTTAAGAGGGTTGACTACATACATACTTTGAGGTTAATTTTTTTTTACTTTCAAAACGTCAAAAAAGTCATAATTATTGGGGAAGTTTAATAAAAGCCCCAGGCGCATTTAAAATTAAATATACAAATCAAACACTAGGTTACCTGTTTCAAAGGTTTTATTAATTAAAAATTAACACTTGACAATCACTTGTCATTATCACAAGTGATTATTACATCCTAATACAATTCACTTTGATGATGACAAGTGATTGTCGAATCACTCATTAAGTGTTAATTTTTGATTGAAACAAGTAACCTAGTGTTTGATTTGTATATTTAATTTTTATTTACAAAATGTTTCAATGGGAGTCAACTGTCGAAAGATTAAACCCAGAGTATTTACAGTATATATATAATATTAATACTTATTAAAAAAAGTTGAAAACCTGTCAACTTCACTCATTTATTTTAAATGTATCTGGATACTTATGAAATTTAACAGCACTGCTAATAATATTATATATTTAGATAAAATAATATATACCTATTTAAATATTTTAATATTTTTAGAAAGAAGAGATTCCGCCGATGCACGCCAATCAAATCCCAAGAAAGAAAATAAAATTCAAGAGAAGAATAAAGCAAATCAAAAACCTAAAGTTAATAAATTGGAACAAACAAAAGATGACAAAAACGCGAAAGATGAAAAGGAGAAAGAAAAGGAAAAGAAAACAAATAAAAAAGAAGTGAATTCAGAACCCAAAGAAATAAAAAATAAATCAGAAAAAGGACCAAAGATAATAGAAAAAAATAAAATTTCTGAAAGTACTAATAATAATAAGACGACGGAAAAGAAAAAATGAAAAAGAGAAATTGCAAAAGAAAGAACAAATAGCGCGAACAAAAAACAAAACGAAACCAAAGGAATGCCCTAAAAAATCATTTGACAAAAAGGAAACAATAAAAAAAGAGTCTGCGAAAAAGTTGACAGAAAATATCGAAGAAATAACGGCAAGCAAAACTCTTAGGCGAACGCGAAGTCATTCAGATCGAATTAATTACGCCGAGCCCGACGAGAGCGATTATGTTCTAAGTTCAGAGGAAGAACTGGATATGATTAAACTCTCAGAGGGGGATATCACGCCGTCTTCTATTAAAGAAAATCCCGTCAAAGAGACAAGCAAAAAACAACCGAAGAACGTCAAAAAACCGGCCTCACCGTCGCCGTCGCCGGTTGTTGTTCCTAAAACTTCGTTGGTCGATTTCGACGCCTCGGACGAAGAACCTCTCGGTCTTATTCTTTTACGAAATAAAAAGGAAGCAGAAACGTCAACTCCGCCTTCAGAAGCGAAGAAAGAAGAAAATCTGACGATTGCCGAGGAAGAGGTAACGGATCAAGCGAAGCAGATTCTAATCGATAACAATGAATCGATTTCGAGCGATTCCGACGAGCTCGTTATCGACGAAGAGCCCAAATTGGATCCTCCGCAGCAAGATGCAGAGAGCCCGAAGGAGAAGACAATCTTCGAGCCCCAACAATCCACCCACAAAATCGCTCAGAGCCTTTCTTCGGCTATCAACGTTATCAACACCCGAGAGAATGTTCGGCCTAAGAAATCGATGGTCAAACAGGAAATTCTGATGGCCCCCGAACCTTCACACCCGACCACGGACCCAGAGCGTTCAATCACGAAATGCCATTTGGAGGGAAATGAATTTAAAGAAGTATTGCCAAGGAAAACGGAATTGGACAGAAGACTCTCGTTGGATTTGGGCTTTTCCAAGAACCAACAAAAAGTAAATATGTCAAATGAACGGATACAGAAATGGCTAAAAGAAAGTTATATGCAATCAGATAAGAAAGATGAGGATTCGTTAGAATCGAAAAATGAATCTCTAAAGGACATCGTCGGCTCGCCGATTGCCCTCGATGAAGCTATTAATGAACAAACACTCAAAAATGAGAAGCATATCTCTTTGAAAGAAAATGAAGCGCTATTGGAGAACTCGCCGAAAAAACCGACACGGATATTTAACGAGGAAGTGAGAATAAAAGCCAAAGTTAATTCTATAAAAACGCCAGAAAAAACGGACAAGAAACCGATTTTTGGCCAAAGACGCAAACGCTTAGAATTGACTCCAAGCGCTAGCGCATTTTCCCCCGAGAATGAGTCGAGCGTTTATGCATTTGAAGCCGATCCCGAACAGCCGCCAAGTACGCCGTTCCGGCGACGAGCGGCACGGGATAGTCGGACCTCTAGCACGGCGACATCTCGTTCAGAGGAAGAAGACTCCTCGCCGCAGAATCTTCTCTTATTACCTCCGCCGCCGCCACCTCCGCCTGCGTTTAGCGAAATTAAACCCGTCAAGACTAGCACGTCGATTGCAGTCCAAGTCAATTTAGACAGTGAAAATTCAACTGAAGCGCCTCCCTCGCCTATCGGCCCCGTTGAATCCTCGACGCAAACCCCAGAGGATGACGACGACGATGAGGGTCATCTCTTTTACATTCCCCTTCAAGAGGCGGCTGGCAACTCGACAGCTATCCAAGGCGTTGCCGTCAAATTGGGCACTGAGGGCCCTAATGGCCCCAATCAACGAGTCATAATGAGGGCAAAATTAGTAACGAAGCCGCCTAATTTCAATAGGAATTCGACGGCATCGACGAGCTCGGCATCTGCTTCTGGCTCTTCTATCTTGGAGAGGCGGTATGTTGATGTTTACATTCATCTATTCTATATTCACTGACCATTCCCTCCACCAATGGCGTAATTCGTAATGACATCATTCATTCCGTTGGTTATAGGATCTCGGTTTACTTATTTATTTGTTCTAAAGAAAAAAAAAATACAATTCTCCCTAGATCCATAAAAAAAGCAGCAACGTTGCTGCAATATTCCTAACCGCTTCCCATGACAGCAGGAACATTGCTGCAATATTACTACAATATTCCAAGCTGTCTGGGTTATTGAGAAATAAATGCAATTTAAGGTCTTTTGCGTAATAGAAGGCCATTTAGTCCCTATTTCACTTGATTACCTAAGGCTCAGAGGTAGAGCATTCGCTTCTGGTGCCAAAGGTCAAGAGCTCGCTTCCCGTCTCATTGTGCTGCAAAAGTTTATTTCAATTGGATTGGTTACCAGGGTCTAAATGGCCTTCGATGCCGAAAAGACCTTAAAAAATTGATTGGTAGCGAAAACAATTGAAATAAATGAGACGGGAAACGAACCTCCCGACCCATAGCACAATAAGTGAATGCTATGCCTTAATGCAACGATAAGGAAAGTGATTATGCCCAATTGCACCACCCAATTTAAGTATGACTTAAAAAAAGAATTAACAACATGGCAACGTTGTATATTTTAGTGATATTTTGCTGATTTATTTTTAATTTAATAATATAACGATACTGTTATTTATTAATAGATATATATTGGGGGTCCTGGCATCTTTATTCAAGCCATTTGGGTTTTGAAACATTATTTTATACTCAATCAGAGAACTTGTTATCTTAGCATTTTCCTTCTCCCTTAGACTTTGCCTTTTTCCTTTTGCCGCCTACCCCCCCGAGTGAGGCTTCGCCACCCCCCCCTAGGACTACCCTACCCTACTTAGGGTATGTACGTTTTTCACAAAAATAAAAATATATATCCTATATATATAAAATTGTTATTAATTAATAAAAAATCATGAAAATTAATATTTTGTTTCCGATTTTCTCTGAAATTAATATTTATAAACAATATGTATTTAATTTAGTTTATGATTATTAAAAAAGAAAAAATTATTAAATTAAAAATAAATCACCAGAATATCACTAAAATTTACAACGTTGCCAGGTTGTTGATACTTATTTTTAAGTCATACTTAAATTGGACGGTGCAATTGGGCATTATTTATTTCAATTTTAAGTCACTCGGCTACTGAGGAGAATTGACGACATTTGCGAAACTTGTATCGTCAAATTTGGGGAGAATCTCAGAATTGGATGTTTGGAGTTAGGATGTTCTGGGAAAGCAAGATTCTTGTGTTTCTCTCAGCGTTACTCGAGTCAACACAAGCAGGATAACAACTAAACCTTAGGCTATTTGCACACACACACACACACACACGATTTCTGGACGGCCGATATTTTATCGGTAACAGGTGCTTGCAGACACACCGGATTTTTACCGGTCAAACAATCAGAAATAATTCTCCCATAAAATATAGATCTGCCACAAATGTACTAAATATTATTAAACAAATATAACCACAAGATGCCTACCACAATAAAACAAGAAGTCCAAAAAAATTCTGATATTTTTTCTAATTTTTTTTTTTTATGGTTGAAATTACTTTACAACAACCCAAGAGATTGCGAGTTTGAAGTACCATTCAAAAAAGTATAAAGGACAAATAAAGACGCGAGTTATTTTTTCAAAATTAATTAATTTCATTTTATTGTGCATTTTACCTTAAAAATGTATACATGTAATGTCCAACAAAATGAATTTAAGCCGATGTTTACAATATTCTTCGTAATGTAAATAAACTTTTGAATTTACGAATAGTCAAATGGTAACTACAATTTCACTGAACAGTCGAGACTGGAAAAATCGGTGAGTGTGCAAGCGGGTATTTAGTCACGTACGCCACTAATTCCCGGAACTGCCGGCGATACAGTGGCAGTGGCCGGCTGCTGACTGGCCACGTCCCGTTCCCACATGTGGTTCACTATTGGAATTTGGACGACCGGCAAAAATGCAATTAGCCTTAGCTTGCTCTACTTTTTTGAAGCTTCACGTATTAAATAATTTCAAAATTAATTTTTTTCTTTAGTTCGCTACCGAATCTTCCGACGCCAATTCTTGGCTCGTCTCGTGGTGAGCCCCTCCTTCTACACAAAACGGGAACTACAAATCCTCCGGTGGGCACAGTTCAGCCAACAACTAGGGCATCCTCTGGTCCAGCTGTTTTTGTTGCACCGACACCTCCAGCCGCTTTTGTTCCGCCATCAACGCAAACAACTTATTCGGCTCCATCAGCGCCCGTTATTGCTCCAGTTATTCCAACTGTGTCTGCGGAGAGCACTTCTTCTTCTTCTTCCCATAATCCGGGCCCAAGCAACTACAAGCCCACTTTTGGCAAACGGTACGTCAAGGCTTGCTCTGATAAAAGGATATTTTTAGATGATCGGCTCGCCTTTTTGTTTCAGAACTTCTAAAGCTAAACAACTAAAAGAACATTATGCTCTGACGTCAAACGCCGGCGGATATGATAACGTTTTCTTAACTGCCGAGACTGCAGCTACCTTCCCCAACGTGGCATCTGGACAACCAGCGCAAATGGTCCAAGCACCCACGTTTTGGCCAAACGAACGGGAATTCCAAGACCCTTTGGAATATATTGACAAAATTCGCCCTTTGGCTGAGAAATTCGGAATTTGTCGCATTGTACCGCCTTCGAATTTCAAGGTAGCATATTCAGTGTAATAAAATACAAATGGCCTCTCATGGCGATAAGGGTCAAGGGTCCGCCGCATCCCGTCTGATTCTAAAAATGGCCTCGGTGGAGTCAGGGAAATAACGAGACGATTGCAGGCAAATATTCTTTTATTTAAATTCCTATCTGACGTTCCTGCCATCTTCAGAGTCGGCTAGCAATAATCAAAAACAGCGTGTGGTCCGCTCATAGCACAACGTAAAGAAGCTGACTTTCTCTGACTCCATCCCCAAATGCCGAGCAGTTGAGCTTATAATCCTGAAGATTTTTTTTTTTTTTAACACTCACACTTTTTTTCTCACTCACACTCACACACACATTCACACTGTCTTTTCGGCAACTCAGGCCAAATAAGACATTTACGATAACCGTTATGAATATATATTATTATTTGGGGTCCAGGCATTCTTATTTAAGCCATTCGGTATACAAATGGCTTAAATAAAATCGTCGGACTGCCTGGGGTCCGAACCCGCGACGTTTGGTATATCGAGGTTAGCACCATAACCTCTACACCAAGCCCCGAGGGCCCAATCCTGAAGATAACTCGATAACTAGGAAACCACAATTAAAACAACGATGACCACGCAAACAAAAAGTCTTTTTGTTTACATTATTATTTTTATAGATGATTTTAAAATTGTAATTGTCCCACCCTCTAGGCGAGAGGTCAGAGTTGTTGACAATGTCATTTTTATTATTATCAACCCGCGACTCTTGGTATAAAAGGCCCAAACTCTTCTTTATAGTTTACACATATTTACACGGATTTGTTTTTGTTTTTTGTTTTTTCAGCCTGAATGCAAAGTGACAGATGAGATGCGCTTCACAGCCTACAACCAATACGTTCACAAAATGTTGCATCGCTGGGGACCAAATGTTCGCGAGTTGATGGCAATCCGAAAATATTTGGCAACTCAAAGCATCTCGCTCAATCAACCCCCCTGGGTTAGTTTAGTTAATTCTTTTTTGTTTTCTCTCTCTCCCTTTCGCTCTCTTGTTAATTCATCTAATAATTTGTTGATCAGATTGGCGGAATGGAAGTGGATCTCCCGCGTCTCTATCAAACAGTTCAAAGTCTTGGCGGTTTGAAAGAAGTTATCGAAAAAAAACGATGGTGGCGAGTCGCTGACCGAATGAAAATACCTAAAAGTGCCCAGGATCGTGTGACTAAACTTGATGATATTTATTGCAAATATCTGCTACCCTACGACACCCTTGGCCACGGTAAAAAATAAATGAATTTCATTTTTTTTTTTAAATAAGTTAT
>JAKCPI010029790.1:0-19697 GCA_023213315.1 Euborellia annulipes | reverse complement strand
ATTTTCACTCCTTGGAGTGGGGAGGGAATGCCTAACTCAAATATAAAATTTCAACCTCTTAGCTCTTTTCGTTCCTGAGATATTTTGTTCACAGACAGACAGACCAATTTGCGGTACTTTTTTTTGACTCAGGGGACCTCACAACGTGTATATCCATCAAAATCTCGACATCGAATTTTTGACATAATTGCAATACTTTCTATATATTTCATATATAAGGTAAGAGAAAGTAAAAATTCCATGCTCTTGTTTGGAAAATAGGGCAACAAATGCTGTCAAGCAATGCCAGATTTGGTCCAAGGCAAAGGGTGCTTCAGTACCAACTACCGCCTCCTAAACCTAAATTTGTACTAAATATTTCAAAAAAATTAAGATCATTTTTTTGAATTATTACAGCATTTATAATTTAATCAGTGAATAGATAAAAAGTGTATCATATTAGATTTACTAATTTTTTTAAAAACAATTAACTAATTTGATATTTTTCTAGGAAAAAGAAGATCCAGAAATGATGGAGGTGGGGACTTTAATAGGCGAAAAAAAAATAAAATAAAGTTCTTTTCAGTTTTCTTATTTAATCATTATCAATGACCACACTTAACCCCAAAAATGGGGTACGATCTTTAGACCTATAGTTTCGCAGAAATAGAACTATTATGGTATATCATTTGTTAAAGTCTTCCACACATTCACACATTATAATAAATCATGAATTATTTTCATTATTAGTTTAATTATCTCAAAAATAATGGATAAAAAAAAAAACAGCGTTGTTTTTTCGGATTCATTCACATCATTAATTATCTCTCTAAATGTCAACCAAACATTTATTATACGGTCTTATTTAGCATTTTTATTTTCCGTTGAATATCACACCGGAATATACATTTTCATTTACACAACAACACTCTAATAGGGAATGTAATGTTTATGTTTATACTTCGTAATTTATTCAAATCTCTAGCGACACACACACACATACATGGAATTTAAACTTTTACTAAACTTGTTGGCATTTCCATTTATAGATTCATTAAAAAGTGACCCGGAAATTTCCTATATATTTTGAAAATACACCTTGGAAAGAGATTCTATTTTAATTAAAGTTAGTGGTTAACTAAACAATGAATAGTATGAAGCACCTGGAACGACTTTCGAATACTAATATCCAAATCTAAATTATTTAACTAACTAGTGGAGTTTAAATAAAAAACAATCATCAGCGGAAAAAGTGTCTTACATATGGCTATTTAATTTACGACCTTCCTCCAATTTTTTACCCTATTTAACCTAAATCTATTTTGTATCATAGTCTCATTCAAGATCATGTTTTAATGGATAAAGCGATTACGTGGAAATAGATACAGTGGCGTCAGTAGAAAAAAAAATTTAACTCGTATCAGAAGCAATTAATCTGTATGCATTGCTTCATTAAAACTCTATTTTAATCTAAAAAGTGAGTAGGCCTGGATACTAAATTTATAATTTAATAAATAATTTAAAAAAAAAAAATATTTTATTCTCAACCTAATGTCAACTTATGTCGTTTCATTCTAATTAAATTCTTTAAAACATCATTACCTGGATTATAAAAAATTAGCGACCAGGCATTCCAAAAAGAATTATTCGGCTAGTAAATAAATAAATATAAAATTTAATTAAGAGTAAAAGCCAAAAACAGGACCACTCAGGAAGGCAAGAAAAGAAGAGAGAATTGCTACTCCCTTAAACAATTTATGACCTATTTACATAAGGACATGTTTTTGGTCCGCGAGAAGTTTTTAATATTATTGAAATTTATTTGTTCATTATATTAAGAACCCGAGAGACGTTAGTTATATATATATATATATTTTTTTTTTTTTTAGAATATGGCAAGAGATAATAGCATATTAAATATGACATGTATTGCGATGAATGGCTCGATATTTTATATCAGAGTGAATTTCAAAAAAGTTTCAAACTCTTCTTAAAAATGATGCCATTTGTTTTTATTACTTTTAATAGCAGAAGGAAATAGGCAAAATCTCTATGAAAAATAAATAAATAAATAAATACAATTTTATTATTTTAAGAGAAATTTTAAATTTAAAATCAAAAGATTCTTAAGAAAATCAGAGTATTATTAGCAGAAAAAAAATAAAAAAAAGTAGGTCTAATTGGTTCGAGGAGAAAATGAAATGAAAATGTTCGTTAATTCGAAAATATCCTTTCACATAAAAGTATTCCAATAAAATAAATAAATAAGGATGACCCATTTTTAATTATTTCTATCAAGAATTATCCTATATTGTTTGCATTTAGAGATTACAATTAAATAGTTGAATATTCTCGTGGACGTTCTACAGTCTTGTTACTCAGGGCCACCTATCAGAACTTGCTTAGCCTTGGTTAACATGTCTACACAATCCAATAAAATATGAAAAGAAAAAAATATTCTAATTAATAACAAAGTTTTATATATTTTCAAATAAAAACATTGCAGAGCCTGCAAATTTAAGAATAGGCAACCAAACTACATGTTTAGTATATATGTTGCATTGGGTTTATTTATATAAATTATTTTAATATGGATAGCAACCGCTGGTTTATTTTCTCCATAAATTTAATGAAGTATTTTTATTTTGTTTTATGTAGGGATATATAGTGTATAAATAAGGACTCGAAGGAATAAAACCAACTGATCATCAAAATCACACAAAAAATAATTAAAAATGGGTCATCCGTATTTATTTATATTTTATAGGGATACTTTTATGTGGAAGGATACTTTCCAACTAACTAACATTCTCATCCCGCTTGTGAGTAGTTTAGCCTTCTTTCAATCTAAAGCCATTCTTCCTAAGATAGAAAGAGCCCTTGGGATTTAGTGTCACTTTATTAAATATCAACTTTATAATTGATATTATTTTAAGATAAATAATACAATTTTTTTGTTTAAGTGACAAGATAAAAAGTAAAATTTCTATAATAAATCTCTATTTTTTAGATAATTAATTATTTTCTTAAAAAAAAAATGTCTAGTCTATCAGTTTTTCCAACATATTGAAAAAAAAAAAAAAAAATATGAAAAAAATGGATCACATGTTTTAATACCCAGTATCAATATTTTTTTTTTTTTTTTTGAAACTTTGCCGAAAATACACTTCCTTCTTCCTCCTATCCATAAATCAATATCGGTTCTGATCGATTGCTATTTAGAATGGGGTGATATGATGGGTGAGGAGAGGGGGAGGGGAGGTTTAGCAAACTTGTTTGTGCGTGTGTGTTTGTGTCTGTGTGTGGTAAGAAAAATATTTCATAAAGTTTTTGTACTCGACACCCTCGTTCGCTTCCTTTTAGGAATATTAGAAAAGATTGACTAACTCACTAGAGACGATTGCTTAAGCTAAAAAGTTTATTTTTGTGGACTAAATCAAAACTACCATTTTTCTCTCTCCCTTGTGACTTTATCTTACTTTATATATAAAAAAAAAAATGGAAATTTTTTTTATATTTTACCTTTTAGTAAAATTGGACATTCTATATAGGAAATAATAATTTATAAATACTATACTCTAGTATAGAAAAAGTATCTAGCCATGGTTTAAACAGTGGCGTCATTTGGAGGGGGGCATTTGCACCCCCCCCCCCCCAAGGGCTCTGATGTTTATAATAAAATTTAATATTATTCTAAATAAAATACAAAATATTTCAAAATATATATACGAGTATGTAAACTCTACAAAATTAAACAATAATTAAATATCTTTTGGCCGAATTGAGTACCTATTTGTAAGTAAATATTTGTACACAATGAGGGGCTGAAAAAACTCTATGTACAACTTAATTTTAATAAAAATAAATAAATAAATAAATAAAATACTACTAAATTTGAAGAAAAAAAAGTTTCCCCCCCCCCCCCAAGAAAAAGTTCAAATGACGACACTGGGTTTAAATTATAATTAAATGCCTTAGTTCAAGTCCGAAGCCTTCAATCCTCAATCAAACTCAAATTAAATATATGGTTAAGTGGTGCCAAGCGCGGCGAAAGCTCGAGATTGGTGGCCCCGAGCAATCAGCTTGTGGAACGTCACCCGGTAGCCATCAATATTATGTAAAGTTATAAAATTAAATAAAAGAGTCAGTAGTTTCTTTCTTGATCAATTCAAGAGGGTAATTGAAAATATAAATAAAAAGAATTTCTTAAAAAAATTACATTTTATATTTCAGAGCACTTTTGGACATCTGGCTGCCAAGTATGCGCAAGTTTCCACTTGCTTCGGCACAATGAACTGCCGTCTTCAGATCTATTGTGCCAAAACAAGTGGAAACTTGCGCATACTTGTCAGCCAGATGTCCAAAAATGCTCTAAAATATTAAACTGTAATTTTTTAAGAAATTCATTTTATTTATGATCTCAAATACCATTTTGTATTGACCTAGAAAGAAACTACTGGCTTTTTTATTAATATTTAATGTAACTATAGACCCTATACTGGCCTACACTAAAAACTTTTAATGTAAAGTTATTAAATAAAATTCTAACTCCTAAATGGCCGCAGTAGCCGAAAAGGGTTCTATTTAAAACAAAACTCTATCTATATTATTTATTAAAAATAAAAAATTTATTAATAAATTAACCAAAAAGAGAATAATAAATTTTAAAAAAATATACCAAAAACATTTTTAAAAAATACCCACATATAAAAAAAAAAGGAGCCCCGCCTCTCCAAAAAAGGATAAAAACCCCCCCCAGGGCAAAAAGGGGGGTTTTCATTTTTTTTTTAAAAGATTTAATTTTAAATAAATTGATATCAATTAATTTACATAAAAATCGGTTTAAAAGACTAATAAAAAAAAATACCATGGAATGATGAAAAAAAGTGAAAATAGGCAGATAAGAGATGAATTTATATGATATTGAAATTTGAACGTCCGGCTTTAATAACACCAACATCAGTCCAGTAGAGTATGAACTCAAATGACAAAACTTCGAATAAAATATAGAGTTGTCAGTTAGATTAAATACACAATTAACTGGAAACTCTTGAGGTCTCAAATTTCAGAGTTTTCCGATTTATAACCTGGCTGCTCCCTATTTTAATGTAATATTTTTTATTAAAAGCCTATACATATATTAAATTTTTAATATTTCAATAATAAAAATGCTTAGTTGAGAAATTATTAACCATGAAATAATATTTTATTCCTAAATTTTTTTAGTTAGAGTCTATATAAAATATTAAAAATGCCAACTTAACACAATATGCCCCAATTTTCCTTCTGATGGAAAATGGAAAATCTTTTCCAGTCACTGCGTTTAATTATAATTAATTCCTACCCTCCCGTTTACCTTAGAGTTTATAAACTCAGTCACTCGTTGATAAAAAAAAATATAAAAAAATTCAAATTAAATTATTTTATCCCAGCATCAAGTGACGAAGAAAAATATTTTTTTGAGAGAGAGAAAAGTACGAATAAAAAAATATTTTAAATGATTATGGATGCAGAAGATTTTAGGTATACAAAAATAAATTGATGTGGCCATCAAATTACAGGCCAAAACACTTAAAATATATTTTTTTAAATTATTATTATAATTATTAAATAAATTATAAATATCAAATAAATTCAATGATGATATTAAGTATAAAAATCTGATGTGACTGGTCGCACAACAAACAAATTTCTCTTACCTTCGGCAATCGAAAGTTGTGTACTGTGCTTGTCACATCAGATTTTTTGATCTCGAGATATTTTTAGTTTCCCATAGTACCTTAGTCTATAGTTGAGTTTAAATTTTTTTTTTTTTTATAACACACTTTTTTCCCCATTCACACTCACATTCGCACCCACTCTTTTCGGCTACTTATTCTTTTGAGGAACACAGGGGCGGATCGAGCGAATAACCTAGGGAATTTTTTTTTTTGGAAAAGGATTTTTCAAAATTTTCGATAATGAAAACAATCTAGAAAATTTTAATTTTGTCATAAAATGGAAATAGATTTCAAAAATTTTGCATTTGACATTGAATGCCTCCATTTAATTAATCAACTAATTAGTTTAAAATAGATATTTAAAATTTTTTTTATTTTTACAATAAAAAAAATAGGGACAGGAGGAGGGAGATTTTTTTTTTTGAGGGGAGGGAGAGTAATCTAGATATTCCTCAACTGCATTGACAAAATACAAATTCATTTATGCAGCTCATTGTACAGTGGGTGGCAAAAGTGCCTGATATGCTCGAGAGTGGAGGCTCCACGCCTTGAGCTTAGACAACCAAACCAATATTTTTAAATTAAATTAACCATCTTTTTTAATGTAACTGAAGGGGAAAAGCTACTTTTCAGACGGCTTCTGGTTTCCATAGGTCAAGGCTTTACTCTCAAGAATATCAGGCACTTGTAGCGCCGACTGTACACAAAGTCCCTATTTTCTGATCAAAATATACTCTAATAAATAAAAGCGACAAAAATCCTCAAAATCAAAAATACTTAAAGAACTTTTTGAATTTGTTTGGGTTTTTATATAGTTTATCAAATCTGTGAAAGTATCATACACTTGTTGATACTGCCTAGGAATATTTTTATTACTAATTAGACTTTAAAAAATCTTCGCCAATACAATTGGAATTTGTTGGCCTCAACATTAAAAAATATGCCAACTCTGACATCCTCTCTGGATTCAGCCAAGAGAAAAAAGACCTCTCTCACTCTCTAATAAATGGAATTTCTTGGCTGAGTTCAATTTTCGGATTTAAATTTGACATATTTTTCAACAAATGATTGCGAGACGAGACAAAAATATCCTAGACTTGAAGTATTGTATTAAAAAAAAAATCATTTTTTATTATTATATACGTGGCTTAGTAGTTGCTCACCTCCAGTCGTAGCGCTCCTCGGCCAAGCAGACAGCAAATAGGCCACGACCACTGAAAAAGAGAAAATAAAATTAAAACTTCAAGAAACCCAAACATTGTTTCTTAATTAGAAGTAGGCTTTTTTTAATTGATGAAGGGAAAATATTTTTTTTTTTATCTCTTAAGTCTTTTTTTAAAAAATAAATTGGCATTTGTCCATTTCATGTTATATAGAAAGACATTCCCTGCTGCCCTATTCTCTTTAAATCTCATCGATCTACTTGTAAACGTACCGTCTTTTCTACTTGCAAAAGGGAATTTGAGAAATTCAATATTATAGAAAATATTTCCAGCTTGTGTGGAGTTGTATTAATACTTTCTTTGAATGTCTAATACTCCTGACCTTATTGTGATGAAGTGTCTTAGAAGAATTAAAGATGTTATACCCTAGTATATATATACAGTACAAGTAGTAATGATTTGATTAAAAATTACAAAAATAATATTTAATATTACTATTATATTATTGACTTGTAGATAAGTTTCCAGCCTTTTTTTTTCCAAAATTTGTAGGTTTATTGTAAAAAAATGGTCACATATTTTCTATTCAAAATATTGTCCATCGGAAGCTATAATTCTTTCCCATCTTTCTGGCAACTTATGAATTCCGGACCAAAAAAATTTTCTTGTTTTTTGAGCCCAAGAACGCATCGAGTCAATTTTTGATTTTTTCGTATTCCGGTGAGAGCATTCTGCATTATAAATTTTTACAAAAGATTTTATACAGTAATTTATTTTAAATCCTAAATATATTAAAATATTTCAATACACAGGTAAAAATTAGAATTGTTAACATTAAAAAAATTTGTTTTTCGTAGAAGAGCTCGAGGCCCCCATAAAATCTAAAATCAAATTTATCAAATTTATATATCAAATGCAAATGAAATTTATTTAGTCCTTTTTACTTTCTCTTTTTAAATAAAATTTAAATTGAATACAAAAGATTAAAACATTATGGGATAAAACGCATATAATTCAATAGTTCGATTAATTTCTCATTCTAACAAAGAGAAATTTGAGCATTGATATATTTCGCATATCTCGCATTTTACTGGATGAAATAACTAGAAATTCTAAATTTAAGCTATTTTATTGATAACCCTTAGTACGCAATGATCTAAAGGAATTCCTATCCTAGTTAAATGAATTCATTTCCTATTCTTTTCTATTATAATACTGATGAGCAATTATTGGATATTCATGTAAATCTTTTCTTAAAACTATGACTTTATTCTATATTTGTTACATTTTTAAGCATTTTAATCGGACGCATATATTTAATTTTTTTTTTTTTTTGGGGGGGGGGGGCTAAACTCATTTTTATATGTTCTCCCCTACCCCCAAACACAAAAATATTTTTAAAATACCGGATATCCAGAAGTCCCGAGGGACCCGGGTCCTCCTCTCAGAGACAAATTTTGTTTAAATTTTTTTTTTAATCCAAATTTTTCCGTTTTCACCTGAGCCCCGAGGGGGCTGCGCCCTCTCAAAGACAAAGGTTTTATTTAAAAAAATGCTGATATATTCATATATTTAATTTTTTTTTATTTTTTATAATTTATTTAGGCGACGCACTTTTTCAAACAAAAATATAAATATTGTATATAGTAAATAGATTTGAGAAATTTCGGAGGGGGGGCTCCCTCTCTCCCCCCTTATATACGCCACTTTTTTTAATCAACACAACCATTTAAACTTCATTTTTAATAAATTTATATACAATATTCCTAGGCGCCTTTCCATATTAGATATGGATTAGACAAGTAGTAATTTTAAAAATAAATTTTATATTTTCCAAAAAGTCTTCTAAAGAATATATTAAAAATATTTTCAATAACTTTCTAATTATTATTTAGTGAAGTTACTATTTTCATAATAGGAAAATTTCAATTCTGTTAATTAGGCATTTCTGAGTGAAATAATTAAATCAAATTCAAAGAGTCCTAAACAATTCTGTAAAGGAAAGTCTTCTGCCGACTGGTCTGAGCACTAGGCAAAGGGAAAGGGGGGGTGGGGGGAGGGAACAAAGCCTTTCTGATTAGTTGCGAAGTCATTCGAAAGAACGTGGCTAGTTTTAAATAAATTTTTGTAGCTGGAAAACGAGCTAATCTTGAGTGTATGAATTTTATCTACATAACTCCAACACTTCAAATTTTTCCTATTTATCTTTAGATAGACACATTATGAATTCTTTAGTACAATTTTCTTGGCATTATTATAGTGTATATTCCCCCCCCCCCCCCCCCCCTCCATTACCAGGTTCATTGAAAAAATATTAGAAAATTTTTGAATTTAAGTAACAAATTGTATCTAGTTCTTAATCAAAACGACCTTCAATTTTATTTTTGCAATAGATATTTTTTGAGATAGGTAGGCAAAAAAAAAAAAATATCTCATTAACTAAAAATTAAGATGAGATTCCCTTTGATATCCAGGCCAAAGGCATTCGTGGAGAAGGAGTTTTTTCTCTCTCTCTGTCTGGATTCTATTCTTAAGTCTTTCGCAATACACCATCTCTCTCTTTCTCTAGATCAGTCGTCGTCGTCGACATCGACGAAAGGAATTAACATTTTGGTGACAAATTTTAAAATAACATAACATAATTTCAACTTGAGAAAATAAAGAAACTTCTGAATTATTGGAAAAAGATGAACCGCCGATGAAATCATATCCTGGTTGAGTAATATAGCTACATAATTTTAATTTTATAGTTGTTCGGAAAATGTTGTTGACTCATCAAAATATTTGGCAAGAGATCCAGCCCTTGATTCTCTTTCTTCATAAAAATCTATCGGATTTTAAGATAGTGTTTTTAACAAAGTTTTTTTAGAAAAAGAATAAAATGTAATAGGTTACCAACAATAATAGTCGGAGAGCTGGCGACGAAAATGGTCAAAGAGTTTTCTGAAGGCTAATATTTTCAGAATAGGTTTAGAAATTAAAATACTCTAGAGACAGCACTTCAGTACCGAGACCTCTGGCGGGAATAAGAGCATAAAGGTGTAATATTTATTAGCATTTCTAAACTGTTTTCTGAAAGCTTAAAATTTGTAGACAACGAGCAAATAGGATATAAAATAGGAATCTAAATTTTCTTTCCAAAATAAAAATAAGTAAGTGGTCAAGTTAACTAAGGTGCTATGAGAAACTAAATAAAACTCGACACAAAAGATCTGGTGTTAACTGGCGCACGGTACACAACTTTCTCTTACCTTTGTTAATCGGAAGTTGTGTACCGTGCACCAGTTACACCAGATCGAGATTTATTTAGTTTCCCATAGCACCTTAGTTAACTTGACCACTTGTTTATTATTATTTTGGAAAGTTTCAGCCATCAGAAAATACTTTGAGGTTACGATATTTTTGACAGGTTTAATCTAGTCACGTGCCCCAAAATTTTGTTGTTGAGCTATTAGATTCCTATTTCATATCCTATTTGCTCGTGGTCTACAAATTTTAAGCTTTCAGAAAACAGTTTAGAGATATTAATTAATATTAACCTTTACGCGCTTTTTCCTGCCAGAGGCCCCCAGTACTGGAGGAGGTGACTCTATTACTAAAATGCAACATATTCTGAAAATATTAGCTAGCTTTCAGAAAACTTGCCCATTTTCGTCGTCAGCTCTTAAACTAAAGCCCATGGTAGTTCTAATATACATAATAATCTTTCTTATGATTCCTAAATGAATTATTACTTTAATAAAAATAAATGAAATGATGTGGTCACTATATTCTTCTCAAAAAATATGTTTAAGCCTTATGAGAAAATATTTCTATTTGATAAACTTTTGATATAGAAATATTTATAGAGTTTTTTTGAAACTTTTGTTTTCAATAAATATATTTATCCTTTGAAATAGGGACACCGATCTTGTTTCAAAATCCAAAAGTTGATTCAAAATTTATTTGAAATGTTAATAAATGTTTATTAAATAAATATGGATGAAGTAATATTTATTACAGATTATTAAAAGTATGTTATCCTGATTATTTGAAATTCTAAACGTTTTTCTGTCTTAAATCGTGGTTTATGAAATAATAATACAAAAAGTACATTATTAATTACAAATAAGTTATTAATTATTGTAATTAATAATGAACTTTTCGTAATATCATTTGCTAAAATGAACCACAATTTAAGCCAAGAAATGTCTTTTATATCAAATAACAATAAGTCTAAATCAATTAATCGTTTCCCTGATTAGTTCGATTTTGCTTTCTAGATGGCAATTCAAATGAGCAGGTCACTTTTTCGATTGATTTCTGCATAGCTCCATTAGTAACTTCGTCATTTGGGTTGCCTACCTTCCAGCAAGCATATATGTTTCATGGATATTTTTGTTTCTGACATTATTCTGAGCGAATGAAACTAATAAAACACAAAATTTAAAGGTAATGGTAAAATAATACTATAGATTAATGATAGTCCTGAAAATATTTTTATTTAATTCTACAAAATGATATGAACTTATAATTTTTACTTTTTTTAATACAATTTACAAAATGATCCTAAATAAATGTGTTTTATAACATCCTTTTTACAGTTTCTTTTTGAGTAGTTTGTAACTATTTCTGTTTAAAATTTGAATGAATCATCATGAAATTTTATATTTGGTTTTTTGTTTAAGACTTTTTAGTAAATAAAAGCCACTAGAGAAAGAAAGAGAAAAAAAAAAGAAAGATTCTTGACACTTTTCCAATCAAACCTACAAAGCTTTGAGTTGTTTGTTAGTAGAAGTTAGTAGTAGACGGCCTTCAATTTGATTAAGCTACTTCTTTCATAATTGTGACATCATTACGTATAATCAACAAGTAGAGGCGAGAAAAGGTACTTTTATTTTAAAGGAAATCATCTCCATCTTAATATGTATTTAGGATTTGATAATCTTTATAGGATTCCGCTAGTCTATATGCTGAGCCTTGAGCTTAGGCAACCAAAACGCACAGATGTCGTAAGTGTTGTCTCAAAAGTAGGTGTTTCAACAATTCTATTAAAAAAGTCTATTTATTTATTAATATTTTACAAATATCATAAAAGTATTGATAAATTTTTAATGATAACATTATTTCAAATATTAATTTCGTCAGAGGTCTAAAAAAAAGTTTTAATTTTATTTTTAATTGATATGAAAATAAGAGCGGATCCAGAGTTTTTTTTTTTTTTTTTTTTTTTTTGGGGGGGGGGTGCGACTGGTCGCACAGCACACAATTTTTTCTTACTTTATAATTTAAAGTTGCATTCGGTAGAAGAAAATGCAGCCAGGATTTCTTTAAAAAATATATTTTCAGCATTTAACGTTTCGAGAATTCAAGATGTAAAATTTATAAACATGGGGAAATATTTATATTTTGTTACCATGGCAACCATTTCTCTTATTGATATCTTTCCTATGGAGAACAAGAGTAGTGTTCTTCAAACAATTTTGAGAGCAAAATGAGAATAAAAGAGCAGTTTTTATCTTTTTGTCGCTTGTTAAGATTTTAATACCTTTGAAGTTATAATATATAATTAAAGTTATAAATATCTCAAAAAGATAAATATATAGGTTACAGATACTAATAAAAAGACCACTCACTCTCTTCCACCTTCAGCTGGTCTTTGTAACTTATTAAATAAACTTTTTTTCTTTATTCTATAAGTTGATTTGAACAACTTCAAAAGGAAAATACTTGATTGAATAATCGAATATTTGCCGGTTTCGTTTTTATACAAATTCTTTTCATCGGAACTCTGGTATATATCAGGGGTTTCCAAACTTTTTACTATATAAAATTTCCCACATCTAACTTACTCATCGGGAAGAATTGAAAAAGTGAATTATAATATTTTGATGAGAAGAACCATGGGCGTACCCAGGATCAAATCTAGGGGGGGGGCATGGTCAGATCATGGTCGTCCAGGGGGGCAGATCATGGTCGTCCAGATTGTGACATAGCTATTTTTTATATAGAGGGGTAAAGCCTTCGAATTAAAGGCCTAAAAACCCTCGAGTCCTAATAAAAAGAATCATTCCCCGTCGCCAACCACAAATTTTGTTTCGTTTCATCACTTTATAAACATTTAATTTTTTTTTGTTGCTTCTAGGGGGGGGGCAGCTGCCCCGCCTGCCCCTCGCTGGGTACGCCCATGAGAAGAACAAAAAGCTAAAGGGGATTATAGAATTTCATTATTCAAGACGAAAAGCAAGCCACTTAGAAAAGGCTGCTCGAAGAGAAGGGGATAATAAGGTATTAATATTGGCTACTATGTTTTATGAGGACTGAAGCAAGAAATTTTCTCGTAGGGGGTTTGGAAGACCTGAGTGATAAAACCTTCGCTCCAAAAAAAAATAATAAGACTTTTTTATAAGAGTATTTTATGGCTGGTAGAATTTTTCTCAGGAATGAAAGTTAGAAGAAAATTCAGCTAGAATTTTTTCTTTAAAAAATATATTTTCAACAGCTAACTTTTCAGCCTTAGTTAAAGCCATCTTCGGAGCTGTTAGTTGTGATTATATAACTGATAGGACCTACATATGTTTGTCACTGCATTGATTTTTGATATAACAGAAAAATTTGTTTATGAAAAATAATAATTAGATGAAAAACATATAACCAAGTATTTATTAATTTAAATAAGCAAAAAATGTAGGTACCGCCGGGAGTCACACCACGGATCTGTCGTTTTACGCTCAACATGCCCTACTACTGGACCACAGTACCGCACTCGCTTATTTAAATTATGATAGATCGTACTGTGGTCCAGTAGTAGGGCATGTTGAGCGTAAATCGACAGATCCGTGGTGCGACTCCCGGCGGTACCTACATTTTTCGCTTATTTAAATTAATAAATACTTGGTTATATGTTTTTCATAATTACCTCATGGACCAACACATGATATATTCTATAATTAGATGATATTGTACAGCCCTAGAGTCAATTGTCACATTAGGCAAAATGATATATTGATGTTATTATCTATTGTAATCGTGAGAGGAGAAATTTTTCTTAAACAAATTTTTATAATGTTACATCAAAGATCAATTCCGATTACATTGACAAATATGTATATGATGAAAACTAACAGTTCCGAAGATGGCTTTAACCAATGCCGAAACGTTAACTGTTGAAAATATTTTTTTTAAAGATCCTGGCTGCATTTTCTTCTACCGAATGCAACTTTAAATTATAAAGTAAGAAAAAATTGTGTGCTGTGCGACCAGTCGCACCAGATTACCCCCCCCCCCCAAAAAAAAAAAACTGGTTCCGCTCTTATTTTCATATCAATTAAAAATAAAATTAAAACTTTTATTTTGGCCTCTGACGAAATTAATATTTGAAATAATGTTAACATTTATCAATACTTTTATGATATTTGTAAAATATTAATAAATAAATAGACTTTTTTAATAGAATTGTAGAAACACCTACAACTTACGACATCTGTGTGTTTTGGTTGCCTAAGCTCAAGGCTTAGCCTATAGACTAGCGGAATCCTATAATGATTATCTTATTCAAAAAACATATTAAGATGGATATGATTATGTTTTCAACAGTAATATTCTCAAATGTTTATTTTTTTCTTTTTTTCATAACTCTGAATTTGTTTTTCCAAGTTAAGAAGACAAACAATTAATTTTTAGAGTTTTTGATCAAAATATCCTCTAGAACGGTTTATTTTACATCAATTTATTTTTCAAGTGTTGTTGGAGAAAGCAAATAAATAAAATGAAACAACAACATTGTTTTCCATGATATTTTCTCATAAACCCCCCCACACCCTCTTCTCTGTTTGTTGTTGCTGTTCCCCCCAGGGCTACTGCTAGTCTTGTACAAACTAAAAGAATATTGTGGCTAGACAAAATAAACATTTCCTGTTTCAATTTGAATTTTATTGGCCTTTACTAAAAATAGAGAAAAAGAGAGATGCTTTTGAACAAAAAAAATTGCTTTACAAAAGAACCCTCTCCTTTGCTTATAACATATGTATTAATTTTCTTATAATATTTTTGTTGCTCAATTGCCAAAAAAAATGACATAAGGATATCTAAATTTAATATTTTTGTTGAAGGTTATGATCGCGGCCTTGTTTCTTGGATTACTAATGATAATCTAAAAATTTTGATCATAACGAAAAACCTCTTGGAAATTAAAAAAAAAGTTTTTTTTTTATCCGCAAAAGTTTTTAGGTCGGCTCTTAAAGCAAATAATATCACCTCCTCTCCGGCCACTCATTTATAATTTTATGTAGAATTTGTGTTTGATTATTATTATTATTATTTTTTTTTTTTATGTAGAAATGAAATTAATAAAATTTCACAAAAGTTCTAACAATTTTAAGTAGAATTTTAAATAGGTAGAAACTAGCCACGCCGCCCCACCCCCCTACCCCTGGACTCCCCTCGCCTTTTCTTAACTATGAGAAGCCACCCGCCTTGGCTTTGCCCCCCTGGAGCTGGACTGGGCCCGCCTGCGGCGGACTCTTGCCTTTTCTTAATTATCAAAAAAATTTTTTTTTTTTTTTAAACACACACTTTTTTCCCATTCACACAGTCTTTTCGGCAACTTAGGCCATATAAGACTTTTACGATAATCGGTATTATTTTATAATATCTATTGGGGGTCCAGGCATTTCTATTTAAGCCATTTGGTATCCAAATGGCTTAAATAAAATCATCGGACTACCTGGGGCCCGAACCCGCGATGTTTGGTATACGAAGTTAGCACGCTAACCTCTACGCCAAGCCCCGAGAGCATCAATAGAGTTAACAACAAACAAGATACTGTATATCTCTGAAACCACTCATTGAATAGGGATGAAACTTTATATATTTATAGTAAAATATAAAACAGAAGATAATAAAATTTGTAATGAATTGGTCAGCGGAAGGCAGTAAAAAGACTCAATATTTATGGACAAGCACGATTTTCTCAAATTTTCTTAGACCATATGTAAATCTTTTTGGTGCAAATTAAGTAGCATCTCAAGCCTTCGACCCCTAAAGGAGGCAGAGGAATTTATATGCCCTAACTCTCCACTTTTTTGTAAATCTCGATCAAAATTATAAATGAAATAAGATTTTATGATAAATTCATGATAAGAAAAAAATTAAATTGGCTTCACAGTAGATTTGTATTGATTAATAAAAAAAAAAAAATGATTGAATTTCAGAAAGGTTATACTTTATTAACTCTGAGCTCTTCTCGTTATCAACGTTTGAAAATATTTCCAATTTCAAACAATGATGCCCAAATAAATGGGAAATAAATGAAGCAGATTTTTATGGGTATGGCCTGGCCATCTCGTCACACGGACAGATTCATTGATTTCAATTCATTCAAACTACTAAACAAACAAACAAACACATTGAGTTTTATTTCTATCTATCTACCCAATGGCCTACGGCTGGAAGGGGCAAATAAAAAAAAAAATTTCTATCTATCAAAAGGAATTATCAAGTTTTTTTTTTTTTTTTTATTTATTTTAGTCCCCCAAAATAAATAAATATGAACATACACATTCAGATGTCAAAATAGAGTGAATGAATATTTAGTTGATGATAAATATTTTTGGCACATAAAAAAGATGAAAAGTAATTATAAAAGATAGCCCAAAAAATATCAAAAATAATTTTTTGAAAAGTGAATTAAGTCAAAGCTCCAAATTACCATGTCTTCACTTTATAGGGGAGAGAAAATGAAATTTTCAGCAACAAGAGTGAATTATGATAATATAATTTATAATTATTTTCAATTTTTTAAGAAATATTAAAACATTATTGTTAATAATATTATGTTTCTCCTTTTTTACTTTCTCTTACCAATATATATATGTTAATATATAGAGAAAGTTTGGATTCATGTCAAAAATTCGATGTCGAGATTTTGATTAATATACACGTTTTGAGGTCCCCTCAATCCAATAAAGTGATTTTGTCGCAACATGGTCTGTCTGTCTGTGAACAAAATATCTCAAGAGCGAAAAGAACCAGGAGATTGAAATTTTATATTTAGGTAAGGTACCCCCCGGAACGTGAAGCTTTTGAACAAAGTAGACCAAAGAGTACTAGTACTTTAATGATGCACTTTTTCAGTTTTTTTTTTCGCGATTTTGATTAAAATTCAAAAATCAATTATTTTTTAGATGCTCTTTAAAGTGTATATTCTCATTTTGCAATTGAAATCTTCTGAAGACCACTTTACTCTTGTACTTCATAGGAAAGATAGGAGAAATTGTTGCCATGGTAACAAAATATAAATATTTTCTCATACTCAAATTTTACATATTGAAATTCGAATGTACTGTGCTGTCGGAAACTAAATATATGTCGACACAAAAAATTTGGTGTGACAAGCATAGAACACAACTTTCGAATACCGAAGGTAAGAGATAGTTGTTTGTTGTGCGACCAGTCACACCAGATTTTTTTAACTATATTCTTCCTGGCTGCATGTGGCCACTGGTCACTATATGTCTTCCGATCTTAAAATTAATTTTATTCAACATTCATTAAAAAAAAAAAAAAAAAAACAGTCTTGATGGACCAATCTCATATCATTTTATTTCGCATATATTTCAACCTGTATCACGCCTGGTCATCTTCTGTATAAAAATATGATTTGTGTCATAGAATGTATTTTAAATAAATTTTTCATTTTTCAGAGAAGAGGGGACCCAAAATTGCGTTCGATATTTTTGTACTGAAGATGACCAGGCGTGATGACGGTGGAAATATCTGAAAAATTAAATGATGTTATAAATTCACACATATTTATCAAGTTTTTGTCTAAACCTTTCTAGAATTTGTTATTTAGATTCTATTTTAAAGCAAAGACCCAACTGGAATATAACGAATTTATACTAAAATTAATTTTATTCAACAATATCAAATCATGTGTTTATGTTGAAACCGCAATTACAAATTTTTGGAAATATGCTTTAGGCCTATTCTTATTATCATTAGTAAGAAAAATAACAGTGAAAATGGAGAATCATGATGGGTAGAATAGTTGATAATTACTATTCATAGATGATTAATTCGACTTTAAATGAAAATTCATTAACTATTCTGTTTTTTCTCTTTCACTCTGCTTTTTCGAATAAATTCAAACGATTATCTATGAATGAACGAATGAATGAAAGACGAATGAATTAATTTCCTTTGTTATCTCTAAACAAGGGAGCTTTACTAAAAACTGAGTAGTATTTTTCTATTAAAATACATCAAGAAATATTTATTATATTTATGACTATAAATAACTAAGGTAGCTTTGTTTATGAGTTTGAATTTCTAAATTTTTAATTAATTTATTAGCCTTAAATAATATTCTCTTTTAGAAGCTGATGTATCGCATATGCAACGTAGAATAACTTATAACATGTCTCTTTGAATCACAGATAAAATGAAAGGAAAATGTATTTTTAAGTAGGATTATAATTCAAAAGAGATAGAAAATTTTATATTTAAAAAGAGAATAATAGGGAAACCGGAAGTTCGTTCCATGCGGACCGAATTTATCTTTAAAAATTTCTAAATGTTCTTTGAAGCATAGGAAAAATTGATAAGTTTGCTGTCAATTCTATTTAGTAGATAGAATTCATTCATATTCTTGGATGATTAGTTTTGTATTATTTAAGATCGTAATAAATAGATGTAGGTATTTTTGGACACTACACTCACTCTATATTAATAAAAAATTAAAGTTGTACGGTGACTTGGTACAAAATAAAAAGACCGTAGAATGTACATTTTAATTTTTTACTTGTTTCATATTTATATTCAACTTTGATATATCTTTTGAATAGATACTAATTTTATTCCCATTATAACAGAGAAAGACAGAGAGTTTAATGGAAATTTAGTTATCGTGCAAAAATCCAGCGAACAATATCTCCCTCTATGCCTCCCTTGGGTCTAAAAAAAAAAAAAAATAAAAACTTTATACATACGGACGTATTTTAATTTAATTCTTTTTATTTAAAAAAAAAAAAAATTAACTTTTTGTTCATATAATATGTTTCACGTACGATAAGTTTTTAATGTAAAAATAATTATTATTAAAATTAAAAAAAATTTTCTATAAAATGAAAAGTTTTTTAATTCAATGAGAATTTATTATATAGAAAAAATCGTTTTGACTTTACGCTTTTTTGGAATGATAATAGAATATCCTAGATAGGCTCATTTTGAGATGTTATTCATTTTCAATATAAGCCTACTCCTAATTTTGTTTTTTATATGGAATTTTTTTCACGTTTTGATTTAATATGGTTTACAATAAAAATACAATCTCTTTTTTATTTGATTGCATTTGTTTTAGCAAGGTTAAAAAAATATGATAGAAAAATTCTCTAATATTTTTGAAAAAAAAAAATAAATAACAGATTATATAGGCCTAAATTTTGCTTTATATTAAAATTAAATAATAGACCATGAAAAGCCACGCCCTGTGGCCTAGAGTTTAAAGATGTTGACAAATGTGAATATTGATAATCTTAAAGCCAAGGGGTAATTAGTATAATTTGTTAGAGCCTATATGGCCTAAGATCCCGAAAAGAAAAAAAAAACATGAAAATAAATTTTTCTGTCACATTGAATTATGGTTCTATTCGTTCTTCCTTCAGGATCTATTTCACCCTTGCTTAAGTTTGCTTAATGGTTGCCTATGTCTTGTTTTGAAGGCGCCCTAATGAAGTGTCATTTATTTTATTGGTGGTTAGTCTCATGGACTGTGTAATGTTAATAACAGAATTAGATGTATAATCATTTATAAAGCAAGACTAACTAAAATTTAAATTCCAAAAACATTCCTCTG
>JAKCPI010029789.1:0-16997 GCA_023213315.1 Euborellia annulipes | reverse complement strand
AAATAAAAATCCTCCCTCCGACTCTCCGAAACGTATTAAAATCTACAGATCTTCAAATCATCAAGCCACTCATGAAATTCATCAACAATTCACAGATACAATTTTAGACATTTTTACACTTATTCTTATTATTCATAGATTCTAGTTTTGCCTTAATATTGTTTTTACATTGTTTTCATACTGCTTTAATATTGTATTATATTTATATTGTTTTGGTTTTGTTTTCTTATTGTATTAACTTTGCTTTCGTTTTGTTTTATATGGTATTAATTTTGTATGGTTTATGTTAATTTTGATGATTTATTTTGTAAACATTTTGGCCCAATGGCGCGTGGCTGAACGGGCGAAATAAAAAAAAAAAAATAAAATAAAATAAAAATCCTGAATAGAAATGGGATACCAAATGGTATAAATAAATGAGCCTGGATCACATATAATAATTTTGAGTATTGTTTAAAGTCTAATGCCCAATCGCACCGCACAATTTAAGTATAACTTAAAATAAAGTATCAGCAACATGGCAACGTTGTAAATTTTAGTGATATTCTGCTGATTTATTTGTGATTTAATATTATAAGACTTAAACGATACTGTTATTTATTAATAAATATATATTGGGGGTCCTGGCATCTTTATTCACGCCATTTGGGTCTTGAAACATGATTTTATTTTCAATCAGAGAACGTGTTATCTTAGCAACGAACGTGGTTAGCAACGGATGACAATGAAAGTTTGAACCCCCAAATATTTAAGCCCTCGATTTCGGGGGCTTAGCAATGACTTAAGCTAAAAAACAATATTGATAATATAATAATATTAATTAACTAATAATAATACATTTTTTGGATTCGATTTCGATTTTTCTTATAAAAAACATGAACAATATGAACTATATTTTCGAGGATGATCTATATTATATTAGAGGAGGGCCTGTCGGTCCATCCGTCTGTCACGCTCTGACCAACTTCCCGTTGGAATTTTGAAATGAAATTTTCCAGTCTTATATTAGTAGAGCTGTGTTTTTCAATCTTTTCGAATTTACAGGTTGAAAAATTCTGGCGATTCTCTTGGTTCATGACCGACAAAAAGATTGTAAATCAAAAGACTATGTAAGTTATATGATTTTCTCTATTTTGGTACCTATTTCCCTTCTCCATGAAATTATGTTTTTATTATCGTGTAGAACTTTGCCTTTTTCCTTTTGCCGCCTACCCTCCGTGTAGGGCTTCGTCACCCCCTAGGGGTCCCGACCCACAGATTGAAAAACACTGTTATAGAGTGACAGATCGTTATTAATATTTATATATAGTAGCCTATATATAAAATTGCTATTAATTAATCAAAAATCATGAAAATTAATATTTTGTTTCTGATTTTCTCATTTTTCTGAAATTAATATTTATAAACAATATGTATTTAATTTAGTTTATGATTATTAAAAAGAAAAAATTATTAAATTAAAAATAAATCACCAGAATATCACTAAAATTTACAACGTTGCCAGGTTGTTGATACTTAATTTTAAGTCATACTTAAATTGTGCGGTGCGATTGGGCATAAATGGCCTAAGATATCGGAAAGAAAAAAAATCTGGTGCGACTGGTCGCACAGGACACACTTTCTTTTACCTTCTTGTGTTCTGTGCTTGTCACACCAGATTTTTTTGTGTTGAGATATGTTCAGTTTCCGACAGTACGGTACATTTGAATTTGAGAATATCGAAATAAACTGAAATTCAGTAAAGTACTAGTACTCTTTGGCCGATTTTGTTCAAAAGCTTCGTGTCATGTCCCAGGGGGTGCCTAACTTAAATATAAAATTTCAACTTCCTAGCTCTTTTCGTTCTTGAGATATTCTGTTCAAGGACAGACACACAGACAGACCTTGTCGCGAAAACCACTTTTTTGGACTCAGGGGACCCCAAAACGTGTATATCCATCAAATTCTCGACATCGAATTTTTGACATGAATCCAATACATTCTCTCTCAATATATTTTTAATATAAAAATAAGAATAGGATATGGAAATGCAGGCAGCCAAAATGAAAAACACTCTCGATACTCTGTGAACGTTCAGACGTTTCGGGTAAAATTTATTCAACCATCTTCAGTGAACAGTTCTAGTGAGAGAGAGTTAAGTCTGTACAATAATACATAGATGACATTATTTATTCTATGTATTCTATTTAGATAATATGATGATATATACAGGTTTTAAAATTTCTTATAATATTTAAAAACGTTGTTTTTAAAAGTCGCACCCATCCTCAGGGCAAGTAAAATTGTCAAAATTTAGTACAGGTTAATCGGTACCCGAAACGTCGGCTAAGAAATATAAAGTTTTTTATTCAACCTGGCTGCTGTTCCCGGGAAGGCACCCGTTCCTGTTTCCATAGAGTTTTGTTTCTTCTTTACAAAAGGCGAATTGTCTAGCTCTAATCTGAATTAATGATAGCTTAACACCATCTCAAAAGATTCTTCACCAAAAAAAAAAAAAAAAAAATTACATAGATCTATTCCAGAGAAGTGCCTATAATTATCCATTTACATAGATTATTACCCCAGCTTTTAAGTCATTTTGAGATTCACTGATCTCAAAGTAGTGGATGTTGAGTACAAATCTGTGATTCAAATCCCGGAGATGCCTACTTTTTTCGTTATAGAATAAAGTATTTGTTTGCAAGTCTTGTTGTTTGATTCCAGGGGATAGCGCAAGGGTGTTTATGAATCAAATTTGCTTTATCTTTAATTAAACCATTAAGCAGATTTAGGCACGACCGCAAAAACAACAACAAAACTTGTAATATTTTTAAACTAGACCGGAAATGAAGGTAACCGATATATAACTGGTCCTTCAGGAGACTGACTATATATTCAAAGATAAACGGGTTATTGACGAAATACTTCATTCACACCTGACTTGTTGCGGGTGGAGTTTCTCTAAATGCATTTAGAAGAGCTGGTGCATTGATATTTTAAGCCGAGAGACGACTAGCTATAGTAGAGTAGTGACGAGCCACTCGACATTCATTATTACTAAAAATAATATTTTTTTTTTTTATATTAGATAGAGTGTCGAGAGGAATGGAGGGGGAAAAGACTTCCTGTAGGGTTGGGCAAAATAAACACACACTTTGATAAATTTGTATTATTAAATTTCAGTAGGAAATTTATATTTTAAAAAGGCGAAATCTGAGAGGCTAATCCCAAAAAAGAGGTGATGCCGGCCGGCTAGCTGGTGGTTAGAATAAATTGTGTTTAATCCTAGAATCCACAGGATGTGTTGTTTTTTAAAGTAACTTTAAATTCTAGTCTTTGTGTAATAATAATAAATATTTATTCTTTTATCTGAATTATTTTTTTATTTTAAAATCCTTTTATAAATTAAAAAAATAAATAAATTCATTAGTTTGAATTAAGGTTCAAAAGAAATTCGATTAAAAAAAAAAAAAAAAAAAACTTTTGATGGTTTCTATAAGTCGAATATATTGATATATTGTAAAATTTTTTTGAAAAACATTTAAGTATAGAACAAAAAATTAATAACAATAATATTATTAATTGAGACATAGGCTATGTCTCGATTTTTTTTTGTACAGTAAAAAATTTTTAAGAATTTAATTTTTAAATTATTTGGATAAAATTACAACAACGTTTCGGTTACTAATTCTTTGAATCTTCATCAGGTCACAACAAGAATGAATCGTACAGAATTAGTGTCAGAAATGTTATTGTAATTTATTTCAAAATTATAAATAAAACCCAAGTTTTATATAATTTATTCATCAAAATATTTTATTAAAAATTTTATTAATGCACAAAAAAAAAAAAAAAAATGGAGACATTATTGTTATTAATTTTTTGTTCTATGTTTTTCCAAGAAATTTTGTATATATATCAATATTAATTTACTAGCCGCGACGGGCTTAGCGTCTAGCCAGGGGAGCTTCGCCCTCCTGGATCCCCCGCCACCTGGCTCGGACCCGCCTGCGCCTTTTCTTACGTCGTAATTATGAAAAGAAAATTATTATTATTATTATTTTTTTTTTTTTTTTAAACATTCACACTTTTTTCTCATTCACACTCACATTCACAGTCTTTTCGGCAACTGAGGCCACTTAAGACTTTAAACGATATCCGTTAATGATTATTATACATATTGGGTTCCAGGCATTTTTATTTAAGTCATTTGGTATCCAAATGCCTTAAATAAAATTATCGGACTGCCTGGGGTCCGAACCCGCGACGTTTGGTATAGAAGGTAGACACGCTACCAACTACTCCAAGCCCCGTGGGCTAAGAAAATTATTATTTTTTTTTTCTTTAAAAAAACATTCACACTTTTTTCTCATTCACACTCACTCTCACACACACATTCACACTGTCTTTTCGGCAGCTCAGGCCATATAAGACATTTACGATAACCGTTATTTATGAATTTATATATATTAGGGTCCAGGCATTTTTATTTAAGCCATCTGGTATCCAGATGGCTTAAATAAAATCATCGGACTGCCTGGGGTCCGAACCCGCGACGTTTGGTATACGAGGTTAGCACGCTAACCTCTACACCACGCCCCCGTGGGCCGTAGAAAAAAAGAAAATTATTATTACTACGTATTCCAATCCAGTGCCTGCTTGAAGATTTGTTTAAATTCAAAGAATACTCAACTGCAGAGATTACTTAAATATTTCTCTATACATTTCCTATGGGAGAAATCGTAACATTAGAAATTAATAACTCAAAAAGTTATAGGAATTTCGGGACCTGAGTATTTTTCCGGGACTCTCCATAACGTCCTCTATAAGACAGCAAAATTTCGTCTCAAAATTCCAACGGGAAGTTGGTCAAACAGAGCGTGACAGACGGACAGACGGACACACCGCTATTATATATATATAGAGATTTTCATTATGTCTATATTCGTCAAAGTCTTAACTAAACTATTTTAATCAAGAAAATTTTTCTTGATATTGCAAATAGTGAAAAAAATAAATCTATTATCTACAAATTATGAAAGTTTTTTTTACTTAGGAAAAACCGGAAGAAGGAAAATTAACAGATTGAATTCTTTGAATAGATAATTCTTAATATTTTCAAAACTGATTAATTTAATTCCTAGATAATGAAAATATGACTGAAGTGTTTTTTAAAAGAACGTTCCGAAAATTTATTTGTTGAGTCTCTTTGAGTGGTTATGAAATTGGTTGAGACTCTTTGGGTGGCTATGCAATTGATATTAGGCTTAATATTTCTTTGGCTTAATACATTAATTTATAGAATTTTTTTTTAATTCCCTTTTTCTGCTGCAGAGTCCATTAGGATTAATTAAACAATATTAAAAATACCGATTGCTACCAGAGGGGACGTTCGGACCCATCCAACCCTGCTTTGTGCTCTGGCATTACTTAACCTTTACCAGACCCTTTGGCCAAGGGCGAATCCAGAGGTGTTTCTCGGGGGGGGGGGGGGTAATCTGGTGTGACTGGTCGCACAGCACACAATTTTTTCTTAATTTCGGTGAATATAAATACAAATCAAATTTTTAAGTATTAATTTTTAAAATTTGACATTCAAAATAAATTTTTTTTTTTCAAATCTCGGGGGGGGGGAGGTAATTACCCCCTTTACTCCACTCTCTTGTATCCGCCCTTGCCTTTGGCTTACCAAAATTTGAATTTATTTAAAAAAAAAAGCAAATCTTAACCTCGAGGGCATTTATTTATTTTCTTTCAAAGAGTTTATAACTTTTTTTTTTTTTATACTCACATCAAATATTTAAACTATTTAAATTGACCAGATTTTCCAGAACATGTCATAAATTTTGAAAAAGGAAAGTGTAAATGATATTAAAACTATTTTTTTTTTTAAATAAAATTCAAGAGTGCTCTGTTTTACTAAAGATAGGGGGAATGGAAGAAGGGGGGTGAAAGGGGGAGAAGAAGAAACCAACATAAAATTATCGATGGAAAATTTCGTAAGATAAACTTGTTTTTTAATGGACAAGTATCTATGGGAAAAAATAATCCCCCCCCCCCTAAAGAAAAAGGAAATAAGAATTCGAATTCAAAATATTTACTATTAAATAGTAAAAGTTCTATTTATTTGCTAGCAGTGCATCAGTTATTTAAAAAGCAAAAAAAAAAAAAAAAATAGGTAATTGCCAAACAAGTATTTAAAATAGTGGCCAGAAGCGATCGACTTCCGGTAGCGAGAGAGTGCAAAGCAAGTGAGAGAGAGAGCGCCTCTGGCGGAGGGTGGGGACAACATGAAGGGGACCTAGGGACGTCGGAGGGGCTTCCGGCGGACGCCTGGGCCCCTCAGGTATATCGAAGGCCTGTACACACAACACATGCACCTCCACCCCCGCACTCAAAATGCACTCAGCTGTGTGTGGGAAGAAAGCAACTTGTAAATTGGCCAAAGGGCAAACAAACTAAACTTCCCTTTAAAAAAATAAATAAATAATAACTTGATAAATTCTTCAACATAATAAATAAATGACCTAAAAAAAAAAAAAAAAGAAAGAAATATAGACGTAGGGTTTGTTCTCTTGTTAGACTAATATTTAACAACTAGCCGCGCCGACCCCCTGGACCCCCCCCCTCCAGCTGGCTCGGGCCCGCCTGCGGCTCGCCTTTTCTTCTTAATTATGGAAAGAAAATTATTATTATTCCATTCCAAACCAGTGCCTGCTTGAGGATTTGTTTACATTCATGGAATACACAAATGAAAAGAATACATAAATATTTCTCTATACATTTCCTATGGGAGAAATCGTAACTTTAAAAATTAATAACTCAAAAAGTTGCCCAAGGGGCTTGGAGTAGTTGGTAGCGTGCCTACCTTCTATACCGAACGTCTCGGGTTCGGACCCCAGGCAGTCCGATAATTTTATTTAAGGCATTTGGATACCAAATGCCTGGACCCCCAATTGATATATTAAACATACTGATTATCGTAAAAAACGTCTTAAATGGCCTCAGTTGCCGAAAAGACTGTGTGAATGTGTGTGTGTGAATGTGAGTGTGAATGAGAAAAAAGTGTGAATGTTTTATAAAAAAAAAAAAAAAAAAAAACTCAAAAAGTTATAGGAATTTCGGGATGAAAATAATTTTCCTGTAATCCCGAGAAGGTCCTCTTTATACATATAAAATTTCATTTCAAAATTCCAATGGGAAGTTGCCTAAATAGAGCGTGACAGACAGACAGACAGACAGACGGACATTAGTGAATTATATATATATATATATATATATATATATATATATATTATTTTGTAAAAAATAGGGAGTAAAAAAACATCTTGTATGAATATTTTAGCCAACCACTGAAGAAGTCCTACAGCAAGTGGACGAAACATTGTCTGGGGTCAAATAAAGTTTTGTTTTAAAAAAACTTTTTGACTTTAATTGAACCTACTGGTCCGAATCCTATTGGAAATTGTAAAGAAGGTTCCTGAGCTTCATCAAATATATATATATAGATCCTTTCTTTTTGTGGTTACTCGTAGAGTTCATGGGAATAATACCGAGTTGAGTTCTAGTTTCCTTACTCAGGAATTTTTTGCCATGAGATGAATTTTAACTCGAGTTGTGTTCAAGAAAAACTCGGCTAATCTCATGAGTAATAATAGCTAAGAGAAAGTATTCTTCTGTCCTTGCTTTATTACGGCGATGCGGGGTCGGCGGACCTCACTTTTTCCCTCCAACCCTATGAGTTTTTGCGACCGAGAAGCCGGCCCGTCGCACGGTCTGACGCCTGTTGTAAAGAAGAAAGAAGAGACAGACAGCTGTACCAGCTCGGGCTCGGGCAGCTTGTGGTCGCCCACAAGGTAGCCAAAAGAAAAATAGATGTATTAAAACAAAATTAAATAAAAAAAATCAGGTGTGACTGAAAGCCTTTTACCTTCCGTGTTCCAAAGTTGTATAGTGTGCTGTCACACCAGATTTCGTTTTAGGTTCTGTTAATTTATAAAATAGCTCTAAATAGATGTAGATTTTTATTTACTTTATTAATGAATGGAGAGAGGGAAGTTCAGGGAGCCCCATTTTGTGGGTATGTGGATGGCGACCACGAGCTACCCCAGCTGCGACTGTGGTTTGCATGTCAGTCTCTTCCCTTCTGTATTTCCAACAGGCGGCCTGTTCTATTCTTTCCAGGTCCACCGCCGACCCCGCACCGCGGGATTAAGGCGAAGAATGAATGGGAAGAAACAAGCTGTAAAATTTAGTAAAAACAAATAACAGTTCAAAATGAGATTTTTGTTTTATTATTTAACCAAAAAAAACAAATTGGATTCTTAATTAAAGACAGGATATCAGAAAATAGAAACAAAAATCTTTTATTATAATAATAATAATAAATTTAAACGAAATAATGAACCTTGAATTAAGGTTAGCAGAAAGAAGAAAAAAAAAGATGAATGTAAGAAAGAGAGTAAAATAATAATAATAAAGTTCTTAGTTGTAAAAACACTTAAGTGGTAAAGCCAAAGACGGTTTTAAATTTCCCTCTCTAACTCCACTTCCTTTTTTTTTCTGGCCAATCAGGGCCCTGACAGCAAGGGCGGTTCCAGAGATGTTTTTCGGGGGGGGGGGGGGCAGGGGGGTAATCTCAAAAATTTTTCTGCTAAAAAATTTTTTTTTCGCAGGAACCAAAGTTTTCCGGACACAAAAATTTTTGCCGCCCGCGGAACATTCCCTCTTTTTGCGGAACCAAAAATTTTTTCCCGTCCGTAAAAATTTGATTTGTATTTAATACAAATCGAATTTTTAAATATTACCCCCTTTACCCCTCCTTGTATCCGCCCCCTTGCCTGACAGGCACATATACACAGGGGGTGAAGTCAACCGCTAGCGCTCTACATTTTAGGATAATCATTCAAAATCCGCAGACTTCTAAAATGAGGTCATTTAGGAATATGGAATAATAAATACTAATACTTTACTGAAGTACAGTGAGAGACAATATTAAGTCCCATCCATACGGTTTTTACTTGTGATTATTTGATTGTTTTTATAAAAGGAAATAAAAAATTTTTATTGGAAATTTTCTAGATTTGAACCATCAAAATGTCCATTAAAAAATATATATTTTTTTTTTAAATAATGAAATAATCGCAAGTAGAAAACGCATGGGCAGGGCTTAATATTGTCCCTCAGTGTACTTTTTCAGTTTTTTTTTTTAAATTCGCTCTAACGATTTTGATTAAAATTCAAAAATCAATTATTTTTTTTAAATTCTCTTTAAAATATATATTCTCATTTTGCCATTGAAGTCTTTTGAAGCACACTTTACTCTTGTGCTTCATAGGAGATATAGAAGAAATCATTACCACGGTAACAAAATATAAATATTTTCCCATATAAATTTTACATCTTGGATTCTAATACATTGGCGGAAACTAAATATATCTCGACACAAAGAATTTGGTGTGACAAGCACAGAACACAGCTTTCTCTTATCTTCAGTAAGGGAGCGTATAAGTATTACGTAACGCAATTTTTGAAGATTTTTGACTTCCCCCACATGTAACGCGCCGTAACATTTTTTTGAACCCGCCACCTAGACGTTACGTAACGCTCAAATAATCTAAAAGTCACAATTATGTTGCGCAAAGTATCGGAAAGTCGTTAAAATACCAGTTAGGTAACGCGTTGTTCAACCCCCCCTCCCCCAAAATTGCGTTACGTAATATTTGTACGCTCCCTAAGAAAAAGTTGTGTGCTGTGTGACGAGTCACACCAGATTTTTATATTCTTAACGCGCAAAATTATTTATTTATGGTAGACGGTAGAATCAAAGTGATTTTTCTTACGGCTTTTACAAAAAAAAGAAAAACTTGACCGTGAAACAAATTTGATAGGGTAGTTTACCCTTCGATAATAAACAACTTTGCAGTGTTTTTGAAATAAAGATCAATCATTATTATTTTATTAGGCCTTATGAAAAAAAAAAAAAAACTTATTGTTGAATTTTGTCAAAAAAAAAATATAACTCTTGACTTTTTTGTTGTTGAAAAATTGACACAAAAAGACCGACCAACCAACCCTCTAAATAAGAATACAAACTTGACCTTATTCAAAACATTCCCTAAAATAAACATAAACACATAATCATTTTAATAGTTTTGTTTTGAAATAACAAAATTTTATTCGTTTTTAGTATATAGCGAGAGTATAAAAGAAAAAAAAAAGAAAAAAAGGAAGGATAAACATCTAATTCGATTTTAAGGACGGCTTTTCTCCTTTGGAGGGTTTACTTTTGCCAGGTAAAAGAGAAATAAAGAATAAAAAAAAAAAAGGGACGTTCACCCCTCTTTCAAGAGGGGGGGGGGGTCTCCTCGTCTGCTTTCTAAAAGAGAGAGAATTTTAATAAATACAACCCTGAAATAAATAAAGTGAAAGTGATCTGAATAAAATAAAAATACGTAGCCTATTTACAAATCAATCATTTGAATTGTAAATTTGATAGGGATGAGAAATTAAAAACAATAATAATGAATAATAATTACATGAATAAATAAAAATAATAAAATCACGAAAAATATATAAGAACTTTCCCTTTTGGAATGTTCTTTATATATAGTCGATTACAAACTATTACCTTTTTACTTTCTCTTAACTATGTATATATGTAATATATATATAGAGAGAAAGTATTGGTTTCATGTCAAAAATTCGATGTCGAGATTTTGATGGATCTTCACGTTTTGAGGTCCCCTGAATCCAAAAAAGTGGTTTTCGCGACATGGTCTGTCTGTTTGTGTGTGTGTCTGTGTGTCTGTGTGTGTTCAATTTTAAGCATGAAGGAATTGAGCTATGAGGCTGAAATTTTATTTTTAAGTTAAACACCCCCGGGACCGACAAAATAAGCTTTTAATCAAAATCGGCCAAAAAGTACTAGTACTTTACTGATGTACTTTTTCAGTTTTTTTTGATTTTCTCAAAATTCGCTCTAACGATTTTGAATAAATTTCAAAAATCAATTATTTTTTAGATGCTCTTTCAAATGTATATTCTCGTTTTGCCCTCAAAATTGTTTGAAGCACACTTTACTCTTGTGCTTCATAGGAAAGATAGAAGAAATAAATGGTTGCCATGGTAACCGAATTTAAATCTTTTTCTTTTTATTAGATTAAAAATCAATTATTATTTAAACGCCCATTTTTTTCGGAGAAAACATATCTCTCTCTCTCACAAAACTATATTCTCTCTTTCTACGCGTTTTAAATTTTTCTACCTTATCTTCGCATTTGGCCAATGTTAATTTCCTATAGGGATTTGTATGTTAATTTCGATTCAAAAGGGGGTCCCCTTTGGAACTTTTTACGCATTTAAAATTTTTATTTCCAATTCTTATGAAATTTTGTATTTATTTACGAATCTATATTGTGTATAAAATGTCCAAATATGAGATTAAAATTTTGAAAAATAACCATAGTTTATTTCAAGCAGTCAACATTTAAAATGCAAGTTTGAAACTAAGGTGCTATGGGAAACTAAATATATCTCGACACAAAAAATCTGGTGTGACCAGCACAGTGCACAACTTTCTCTTACCGAAGGGTAAGAGAAAGTTGTGTGCTGCGCCAGTCACACCAGATTTTTACTTTCTCTTACCCTAACGTCTACCCTACGCAAATTGGTCTGTGTGTGTGGACACTTTTGACCGTGAAGGAAATGAGCTAAGAGGTTGAAATTTTATATTTAAGTTAGGCATTTTCCGAACTCGTGTAAATAAGCTTTTAAATAAAATCGGCCAAAAAGTACTAGTACTTGACTGGTGTACTTTTTCAGTTTTTTGCGATTTTCTCAAAATTCGCTCCAAGGATATTTTTTTTTAATTCATAAATCAACTATTTTTTAGATGCTCTTTAAAAAATATATCAGTGAAATTTTTCGTTGAAATTGTTTCAAGTACACTTTACTGATGTACTTTTTCAGTTTTTTGCGATTTTCTCAAAATTCGCTGCAACGATTTTGATTAAAATTTATAAATCATCTATTTTTTAGTTGATCTTTAAAAAGTATATCAGTGAAATTTTTCGTGGAAATCGTTTGAAGTACACTTTACTGATGTGGATGAAGCATTCGTAGCTCAGCGCCATCCATCTATTCAAGTTTGGAACTAAAGTGCTAAGAGCAACTAAATATATGTCGACACAAAAAAACTGGTGTGTCCAGCACGGTGCATAACTTTCTCTTATCGAAGGGCAAGAGAAAGTTGTGTGCTGTGCGCCAGTCACACCAGATTTTTAATACTGTATTTAAAAAAAAATTTTGGATATCATTAGGGTATAAAAAAATAGTTGTGTAAAAGTTACTTCGGGTCTTTTGATATGACGAATAAAAAAAAAAAAAAAAAAAAACCCTTTTCGGCTATAGAGGGATGATGAATTTATTTATTTAATTGAAAAGACATAGTATTGATGGCTACCGGAGGGCGTTCCACACGCTGATTGCCGGGGGTCACCAATCCCGAGCTTTCGCCGTGCTTGGCACTACTTAACCGCAACGATTTGATATGACGAATAATTACAATTTAGAGGAAATATACAATAGATGAAAATATAAATTACACTGTTAAAAAAACTTCCAAAAAACTTCCTATACAAGTATAGGAACTCTGTTTCATAAACTGTTTATGAATATATATGAGAAAGTTCAATTTGTTGCCAACCTAACAAATTTCTTGTATATTTTAAAATTAATTATTTTGGTAAAAATTTTTCATTTTAATTTTAATTTTTATAGCTATTTAGTTGAATTACTTTATAAAAATTATTTTATTAGTATGATTGTAATATACTTCATAAATATTTAAATAGTTTAGAGCGCGAATTTCAAACCAGAATTTAATAAATTTACATTTGTGAAATAAATTTTAAAAGAATAATTTCAAGTTTCCTTAAAATAATTATAAAATAATATTAATAAAAATTCCTTGAGGTAGTCGAGTTATTTGAGAACGTTTAGACCAGTGATTCTCAACTTGTCGCGGTGCACTTTTAACGATTTCAAAATTTGGCGGCACACAAAGAAAAAGATAAGTTTAAAAGTTGGTAATTTGTTCATAAACTTGATATATTAAAATTAAACCACGAAAGTATATGAAAAATGATTGAAAATTCATATTTTTTTTTACAGTGTATATTTTAATTCATTTTCAAACATCAATAGATAAATTTTTTTTAGTGAACTGAAACAAATGAGCTTTTCATTTGTAAACCCGAAGCAAAGTTAATTATTAAGTATAGGTTATACAATTTCTCTACACCATTATCTGATTTCTAATAAATAACTCATCAACTCGGATTGCAATGATTGGGATACCCAAACAAATACTTTAAATCTCATACAACACACCCATCCACAAGCCAAAAGATGTGTGCTGCCTTTTAGATCTTACATTATAATTAACTTTTAAAAGCCCTCGGGCTTGGTGTAGTTGGTAGTGCGCCTGTTGCGGGTCGCGGGTTCGGATCCCAGGCAGTCCGATGATTTTAATAGTTGCCTATATCTTGTTGTTACGACTTAATTTAATTTATAATAAATCCCTTTCCTTTTCTTTACTTGAAGGTAGGCAACCCAAATATCCAATATTTAATGAATTTAGATTAGACTTTCTCGATTGTATTTAGCTATTAGAAAAAAAAATATATATTTTTTTGACATTATTTTTTATTCGCAATTTTAATAATTAATAATATAAAGAATGTGATGTGACTGGTTGCACAGTATACACTATTTGTGTTCACTACTTGTCACCCCAGATTTTTGTGTCTATAGCTTCCGGCAGCACATTATAAGATGTGAAATTGATATACATAGAAAAATATTTGTATTTTGTATCCATGGCAATTATTTTTTCTATGAAGTACAAGAGTAAAGTTTGCTTCAAACAATTTTAAGGGCAAAATGAGAATATACATTTTAAAAAATATGAATTTTAAACAAAAGCGAGAAAATCTCAAAAAAAAAAGCCAAAAAGTATTAGTACTCTTTGGCCGATTTTGTTCAAAAACCTCGTGTCACGTGCCAGGGGGTTTGCTAACTTAAATATCAAATTTCAACCTCGTAGCCCTTTTCCTCCTTAATATATGTATTTTGTAGGGTCCGACCGAAACAAGATTTTCAGCCGAAACCGAAACCGAAACTGAATATTCGGCCTCATTCTTAGTTTCGACCGAAACAGAAACTTGTATTTCCTATAAAAAAATCATATCATTTTACATGGGCGTAGCCAGGGGGGAGGCAGGGGGGCCGTTGCCCCCCCCCTGGCTGGTCCTAAAAATTAAAACAAAAATATATATATATATATATATTTTTTCCATTGGAAATTTTTTTTAAGGCCCCAATTCACTACATTAATTTAATTTTTTTTTATTTAAATAAATAATTAATACTCTATGTATATATTAATTGCAAACCCCCTCTTTCGCCCTAACGAGGGGTTGGCCCCCCCCTAACAAGAAGTCTGGCTACGCCCATGTCATTTTACCTTTTTTTTTTTTTTGAAATTTTTTCCGCCTTGAAGAAAATTTCCATCTTTTCAAACTCAGGTTTCGGCCGGCCGAAAGTTTCGGCTACTTTTTGGCCGAAACCGAAACTACGGCCGAAACCAGAATTTTTGGCCGAAACTGGCCGAAACCGTAACCGAAACCGTAACCGAAACCGAGTATTCGGTCGGTTCCTAGTATTTTGTTTAGACAGAGGCAGACTATTTGGCTGGTCCCACTCAGGGGGTCCTCATCCAAATCTCAAACGTCAAATTTCGGCACCATCTCTTAACTACAATAAATACAGTTATTTCAGTTCCAATTTTATTTTTTTTAAATCCCCAAGTTTTACCTTCACAAATAAAGTCAGAGATGAACGTTTTTCTAATTTATAGCTACTGTATTTTTTTCACTTAATTAGTTTTGCTTATATAAAAATACTATATAAAAAAAGAGAATAAATAAATAAGAATATTTACATACAAAATCAGTCATTTCCTTTTAATTTTATTAACTTGATCATTAATTAGAAAAAAAAGAAGGAAATTCAATTTCCAATTTGTTTTTTGTTTAAATAGAAATTGGCCAATGACGGGGGCGTGGGGGGGGGGGAGAGTGTTATATCAATAGCTAATAAAATGATTCACGGTCCTTGGGTCTTCCCAAGATTCCCTTGCACTAAAAAAAAAAATCGAAGAAGAATCATTTCGTAATATTCTCCATTTCTCCCTATTAAAAATAATAATTGAAATGCAAAATTTTGCATGTTTTATGATCATTAAACAATGGAATAGTTATGGACGTAAGAAGAAATTCTTCGAACGTTTTTGGCCATGAAATGATGCAAAAATCAAATTGATATTACAATTTTATGATACTAGGCAAAAAAAGAAAAAAAAAAGGAAACCTTGAGCTTTATGCACAGTGTTTAATAAGGTGATCAAAATCCTTGTAATTTTAATTAAATTTAAAAGTTCTTCAAAGCTTAGTAGAATTTCTTATTTCGAAACTAAAAGCAAAAAGAGTATATAAAATTTTTTTAGCCTTTCTGCATCTGTAGCAGTGGCGTAACGTATTTTAGCGTATTATATCCCCTGAATCCAAAAAAATCTTTCCCGCAAGAAATTTAATTCTTTTTACTTTCTCTTACCTATCCATATATATGTATATATAGAGAGAAAGAAAGTAGGCTATAGGATCATGTCAAAAATTCGATGTCGAGATTTTGATGGATATACACGTTTTGAGGTCACTTGAATCCAAAAAAAGTGGTCATGTCTGTCTGTGTTCAATTTAAAGAATGAAGGAATTGAGCTAGGAGGTTGAAATTTTATATTTAATTTAGGCACTCCTCTGAGGCGTGAAAATAAGCTTTTAATCCGAAACGGCCAAAGAGTACTAGTACTTTACTGATGCACTTTTTCAGTTTTTTTTTTTTTTATTTTCTCAAAATTAACTCTAACGATTTTGATTAAAATTCAAAAATCAATTATTTTTTTTAGATACTCTTTAAAATGTATATTCTCATTTTGCCATTGAAATCTTCTGAAGACCACTTTACTCTTGTACTTCATAGGAAAGATTGGTTGCCATGGTAACAAAATATAAATATTTATAAATTTTACATCTTAAATTTTAATATATTAATAGCCCTCGGGGCTTGGTGTAGAGGTTAGCATGCTAACCACGTATACCAAACGTCGCGGGTTCGGATCCCAGGCAGTCCGATGATTTTATTTAAGCCAATTGGATACCAAATGGCTTAAATAAGAATGCCTGGACCCCCAATAAATATATTATAAACACGAGTATTGTTTAAAGTCTTAAACGGCCTAAGATGCCGAAAAGACTCTGTGTATGTGTGTGTGAATGAGAAAAAAGTGTGAGTGTTTTTAAAATAAAAAAAAAATCAATATATTGGATGAAACTAAACATATGTCGTCACAAAAAATCTGGTGCGACCAGTCACACTAGATTTTTAATCAAAAGTTCATAATTATCTGGAATCCTGATATCAATTTTTTTAAAAGATTATCATCAAGAGATATTGATATTTTTAAGAGAGAATTACTCACACTAGGCTAATATCAAAAAAAGTAAAAATTTCCTGCTTCAGAAGAGATAAACTTTTATATTTTAAGAATGAATGGAGAAATGTTGGAAAAAAAGTAAAAATTTCCTGCTTCAGAAGAGATAAACTTTTTATATTTTAAGAATGAATGGAGAAATGTTGGCATATGAATGGAGAAAAATGGGTAAATTTAAACAAACAAACAAAACTAATACACTTAAAGTAAATATATTCACACCTTTAAGAAGTAAATATCATAAAATAGCGCGCGGTGTCCCTTTTTGCATTAGCTGGCATCTCACCTTCTCTCTCTTTCCTCGGAAAATTCCCTTCCTGGAAGGTAAAGGTGAAGTCTTTTTCGTCAATGAATGGTTACAAAAAAAAACTTGAGTCACTCGAATGGACCACGAAATCGTTAAATT
>JAKCPI010029788.1:12500-32953 GCA_023213315.1 Euborellia annulipes | reverse complement strand
CAAATGATACAAAAAACAAAAAAACTTACATTTTATTAATTCACTTCCGAGGAATACGTCTAAAAATAAAACCAAAAGTTTCTGCCGACCGCTTTTAAAGATATTTTAACAAGAAAGTCAAAAAATTCTCCAAAATGACAGTCGCCAATATTTAAAAATAATGAATTCTCGAGAGTGAGATCAGTCTGGCAACGTCGCATAAAATAAGTGTCTTATCTCTAGGGTCCGACCGGAAACAAGATTTTCAGCCAAAACCGAAACCGAAACCGAATATTCGGCCTCAACCTTAGTTTCGGCCGAAACCGTAACCGAAACCGAAACTTGTATTTCCTATAAAATTTTTTTTCATTTTACCTTTTTTTTTGAATTTTTTTTTCCCCTCCCGTGAAAATCATTTTACCTTTTTTTTAGGGAGACTAAAATTTTTTTCTCCCTCAAGTCCAAATTATTTGACCTTTTTTTTTTTTTTTGCATGCGAGTCTCATCCCATTTTTTCAGACTCTGGTTTCGGCCGGCCGAAAGGTTCGGCCACTTTTTGGCCGAAACCGAAACTACGGCCGAAACCATGATTTTTGGCCGAAAACTGGCCGAAACCGTAACCGAAACCGAATATTCGGTCGGTTCCTACTTATCTCTATGTCAGATACATTTTTTTTTTCAATTTTACAATATTTTTTCTCGCAAATCGTCCATTGTGTTTAAACTGATTTGCATTAAACATTTTAATATATTAAATAAAATAAAATTTAAGGCGTTTAAGATTTAAAATAGATAGTTGATGAATGCAATGTTGCCAGTTCTATATTACGTGAAATACTGCTCAAATCAAAAGTCATTCATTTATTATTTTTGGTAATTAAATTATTAACTTAATCCAATTATAAACTATGATAGGTCACGACTAAATTATAATAAGGAATTTTGGCATTCAAATTTTTAATTTTATTTAAAAAAAAAATTTAGATTCTATTATGACTTACGATGTACTATCCGAACAACCTTAAATTTTACACTTTGATATTTAACTACCCTACAGTAATACAAGATCGTAATATCGCTTGTGTTCAAATAAATATAAGATCCATGTGATGAAGAATTGAAAGATTTACATCTAACTAAATATTTATAACTTTCATTTATTTGGCAATATTCTCTGACTGCTTAATTAAATTTTTTTTTCTCGTTCAATTTTTATAATTCTTCCAAATGTCCAAAAAAAAAAAAAAAATTTAACTTAAAAGCTGTTAAATTATTATTTTTAAAAAGAGAATGAATTTTTCCTAGAAAAGAGGGGGAGGGGGGCGTCTGGCTCTTTTTCTCCTTAGCAACAATCAGAGCAGAGTGGAAGGGGGAACCTGCCAACCGAGACCCGCCCCTCCTTTGGCCAAATCAAGAGCACGAATTAGAAATGAATAAAAACTTAGATAAATCAATTGTCTATAACTCGGAAACCGCGCATCTAATTCACATCGGGTTTTTTGTAATGAGTTTAGAATTTCCTAGAGAATATTCACATGGAACTAAAATTGAATAATTAAGAATATATTTTTTTCTTTAATCTAACCATCCGTTCAACCAATAAAATGATAGTAAAAAGGATCATCGTTCTATATTCTCTGAATTTTTCCCTTTTATCTGTATATAAAATTTTCAAACAGTATTTTTTTTTTTTATTTCTCTTTATTAGCACCTCCAATCTCCCCACTCCCAATTTTTGTTAAATAAACGAATATTATATAAATTTTAAATAAATATCTTAGGGGTTGTCCACATATTATGTAACGAGTTAGGGAGGGAGAGGTATGGGCGTAACTAGGGGGGTGCCGGGGGGCATAGCCCCACAGAAAGCTCCCTGCCCCAAGAAAAATTGAGAAAGTATGGGGCTTTCCAGGCCCTCCGATGGATAGCTGGCCCCATGCCCCCCCCCCCAGCCAAATTCTCTAGTTACGCCCATGCCTAATTAGATAAATGTAAATTTAATAAATGCCTGATTCAATAAAAAATCAAAATGCTTGCAAGTGAAATGACAGATCGAGGATATGCTATTTTCTTTTTTATTTCTTATTGCACAAACAATAATTGCGAGACCAATCATTGATCAATTAATATGTTAATAACAACAATGAGAATGTATATGCAAAAGAATTTAAATGTCAAAAAATGAAAGGGATTACTTTTCTATATCCAAATGGTGCTAGAGGCGGGAGGAAGCGGTTTGGGCGCGAAAACGTGTCGTTAAGGCTTATATTAGGCCTAAATTAAAATGCTATATTTCGATATAAAAACACAAATCGAATAAAAATGATTACTTAAAACCTTTTAAGGAACATCTAAATTTATTATATAATAAACAAGAAAAAATGATTGTTGTTTCATTTAGATATATAAGAGGTGGAAAAGTGGCTCAACATATTTGCTATTTCTGGCTAAATAATGAATTTTTTTGATCTATTTTTTGGAAATTATTAAATTACAATATAAAAGGAAGATTTTAAGATAGAAATTGGAATTATCAAATTTTGTAAAATTTTTCACTAATAAAGTATCATTAATATCATCTCAATTTTTATGAAACTCGCTCAGGTTATTTATAATTATATAAAAGTAATTTGTAGAAATTTTTTCTTCGATCAGACAAGAAATTTAAGAGATATTCGATGTTAAAGTTTCAAACAGCGCAGATTTCGCAAAGGCTTAGACACTCTTGGCACATTCGTCTAGGCATGAGGCTCGAGCGCCGCAGCGAAGTTAAAATTGCAATCAACACTTGATCATGCACTTGTTCAACTCACTATAACTCTAATATATGAGCACTAATTTAAGGCAAAATGCAAACCTGACTCTTTCTTTGTACCATAAAGCTATGGGAATTTTTTGGAAATTTTTTCAAAAGTTTCAGACCCACTTTATTAGTGGCCGTTTTAGAATTTTATTTTTCAATCAACTATTTTACTATTAAATAAACATCTCAAGGACTTGATTTATATTCTAAATAATTGCTAAATGAATGAATTCATGAGAAATCACACAAAATGGTTTTAAAATTGAATAAATACGATGATTTAATGAGTTTTATAGGTTTTCGTAATCATGAGAAATTACTAATTAATCCTTTTGTCTTATTTGTGTAATTATTACACCCAAACATTCCACAACCCGGCATTTTTATTTTAATTATTGAACTATAAATATGTGGGCCTACTAATATCTCTATTTATAAATATTTATAAATTGTTTATTTATTATTGGCTATACTGACTATTTTTAATCGTTGCTCATTTCACACGAAATTAAGAAGAAAATTTTTCACCTTCAATATTTGACAAATATCAGGGAATATGAAAATGTTAAATGAAAATTTCTACTTGGACCCTCCGTTCAGGTGGCCTGAGGTCATTGCCCTTGAAGTGCATGACAATAGCCGAATGGAGCACACATTCGAATTTGGAAGCAAATGTTTCAACCAATCAGATCTCTTCAAATTTCCTGACTAGCGTCACCTTGAGGCGGCTGACCGAACCTATGCAACAGTCCGAACATAGAAACTATGGCTAAAAAAACGCACCACATTGGCCATTTTGATAACTTACCTACCCCCAACATGAAATTCGAAGTTGAAGGACAAACTCAGGGAATAAACTTCAATGCATTTACATAGGGATTTATATGATAATGTTTGTTTTTGAGTTATTTAGGCTCTCCAAATACTCAAAGATGCCAAAATTATGTGATATTATCAATTGTGCTCGTAAAGGATATCAAGAGAAGTACAGATTCTTTACAGAATTAAATTTAAACATAAAATAAGTTGAATCAACTGTCAGTGTCAGAGGTTATGCTCAATAAAAAACACAGAAATTTGACTGAAACGAAGTTCAAATACATTTAAACACTTTATCTCAGGTAAATAACAAATAAAAATATTTATTTTGTTTCATATAATGATTCAAAACATTATTTAGGATAATCAACAAAGGTGAAACATCTCACAATTGACAAGTGGGCCTCTCCTGGCTTGAATAGTGCTTGAATATGTGTTATAATTAAAATAAACGGATATAATCTAAGTAATAAACATATTTAAATAAAAAGACAGCGATATGAACAGCAAAGGAAGGGTTTAAAGGTATGTTTACTTTTCTTATTTCAAATATGATTCAACCACCCATTCTGACATTTACCTATATACCTAGTTCCATTCATTCATTGCAATTATTCATTATTTTCGAAATATTTACATTTCTGCTTTAAAATTTTAATTTCTTAATTACTTGTTTTTTTTTTAGTTACTCTGATAGATTCTCATATATACCTGAAGGAAGGCAAAATAAACTCCTGGGATTAAAAAAAACAGATAAACTAAATTAACTATTTATACTAATCTCTCTATATTAAAATAATATAGGCCTATAAAAATAATAATTATATGTTTTAACACATTATTTCATATATCTTTATAAGGTAAATGCAGGGCCGGAACTAGGAGATTTTTTAGGGGGTGCAAAATTTAATTTGCCGCCCCTCCTTAAAATTTTCTATACAAAATTCATATCATTTTACCTTTTTTTTAGTAAATATTTCTTTAATTGTCGCCCCCTGATATCTGCCGCCCGGGGCACATGCACCCACTGCCCCCCCTCTAGATCCGGCCCTGGGTAAATGTACATATAAAATCATTGTGTGGTTTTATGAAACCACGATGCAAGTGAAACTTTTTTGGATCGTAAGCGTTTAACTGAAAATTTTGAGAAAATTATTCAATTAAGGGTATTAAAATCGCGTTTTTAATCTTAACTTAATAATTGGAAAATGGGAAATCAATAGTGGCATATTAAAAACTGAGAACAATATTTATTTAGTAATTAGCCGCGCCGCCCGCCTTCGGCGGGCGGCACGTCTAACCAGGAGGGCTTCGCCCCCCCCTGGATTATATATATACAGTATATATAGATTGAAGATTTGAATATTTTAAATTATTTAAAAAATTATATTTTATCAATTTAAAAATTGAATTATTAAATCTCACAATAATTTTTTTTATAATTCGTTATATATATTAAATTTCAACTTTCTTATTTTTGTCGTCACGGATTGTGACGTCATGGCTTGTAGCGTCATGGCTTTTTACGTCACCTCGTTACAACGCGACATGCTGATAGAAGAACCAAAAAATTCGTACCGATATAATAAAAGTTTTACTTTAATAAATAAATACAAACATTATATCAGGTATTTCCTGTTGTAATTTTATAAAAACCCATCCTTCCTTGTCTTTATTTTTTAATAGCTATTAACAGACAGATTTTCCAAAAGATATTAAATAAGGACAAAAATAGATAATTAGAGATTTTACCATAACCTAACAAAATTGTTCTACCGTTAAATCACATGAAATTAAACTTGTTTATGGATAAATAAGCACCTATATAAATCTAATGATCCTATTTTATATTAATATTTAATCAAATAGCTAAAAAAATTAAAATTTATAAGCTAATTAGCCTGATTTAAAAGCGTTTCAATGTAAATCCTATGGGCGGAATAGCAAAGTTTGTCCTTCAACTTCAATTTTTATGTTGGGGTAGGTAAGTTATCAAAATGACCTATTGCCCTATTCAGTTGACACCATTGACATGTCAATGGTTGACACCCCCTGCTGTTAAACTGTTATGATGGGAAATTAGCAACATATATCTACAGGCTATGGCAACCTGATAGCAGCTAAATAAAAAAAAGTTATTTAAAAATTTGTCAAAATTCCCTAAACATAGGGTTACCAAAATTTATATTCCACAAATCCTTTCTCTCGTTATAATAACAGATAAATGGAATTAAAAGTTAGCATTAAAAATAAAAGGAAATTAATAATATGATTTAAAAAAAAGCGCAAGAGGTGGATTTGAACTCGCGACGTTTGGTTGCGTGAGAATGAAAAAAATATAGATTGCTTGACGACGAATTAACCACCTGAGCCAAAGTTTACTTAACTATATTAAAGGAAAATAAGCCATATAAAAAACATAAAATAAAAGAAGTTTTAAAAAAATTTTAATATTCCACATATGATATATCATTTTTCACTACTTTTTATGCAGATTAATAATTTATAATCAAAATATTAATATCATGCCTAGTTATCAAATAATTCAATGGGGAAACGTCAGATTGTTTATGCCTTAATGTAATTAAACCAAAAACTCTATCTAATATAAGATACATGTCATTAATTCTTGAATTCCCCCTGATTCCAGAGAACTAAAGCCCTTTTAATTATATGATAGAATTTGGGAGTTATTGGCGATCAAAGTTATGCTTATTTTCGACCTTAATGACATCAATTCTATATTATCGAAAAAGCATATTTAGCATTGTCTGATTAAAACCAAATTTTTACCAGAGATTTATAATTAAAAACTGAGTTTTTTTCTAAAGTTTCATTGAGATTGGTAAAGAAATAAATAAAATATTCACAATTTTGTAAATTGAGTTTTAGAATTTGGGATCTCAGATGGAAGCCTAGACACGGTTCATAGACGGCTCTCTTTATCCATCCGGGATCCCGAATTCTAAAACTCAATTTACAAAATTGTGAATATTTTATTTATTTCTTTACCAATCTCAATGAAACTTTAGAAAAAAACTCAGTTTTTAATTATAAATCTCTGGTAAAAATTTGGTTTTAATCAGACAATGCTAAATATGCTTTTTCGATAATATATAGAATTGAATGTTGATGTCATTAAGGGCGAAAATAAGCTTAACTTTGATCGCCAATAACTCCCAAATTAGATCATATAATTAAAAGGGCTTTAGTTCTCTGGAATCAGGGGGAATTCAAGAATTAATGACATGTATCATATGTTAGATAGAGTTTTTAGTTTAATTACATCAAGGCATAAACAATCTGACCTTTACCTATTGAATTATTTGAAAACTAGGCATGCTACTGAAATTTGTATTATAAATTATTAATCAGCATAAAACGTAAAGAAAAATGATATATCATATGTGCAATATTAAAATTTTTTAATACTTCTTTTATTTTATGTTTTTTATATGGCTTATTTTCCCTTCAAATAATTAAGTAAAGTTTGGCTCAGTGGGTTAATTCGTCGTCAAGAAAAACAATCTATATTTTTTTCATTCTCACGCAACCAAACGTCGCGAGTTCAAATCCACCTCTTGCGCTTTTTTTTAAATTCTTAACTTTTTTTATATCTCTTGGGGGGGGGGGGGGGGGGCTGGCGCGCGCGCCAAAAATCACCTGGCACGGAGGCGGCAACCAAGTGTCGTTCTTTTGTATTAGTTTAGTTTCTAAACTGCATATTTATTAAATTTTTTTTAAACAAAAGTCATTTCTAAATTGTAAAAAATTTATAATTAAAAGTAATTTATTAGTTTAAAAAAGTTAATTTATTTATTTATATCCAGATTTTTAAGCCACTTCATGTGTTTGTTATTAAACTCATGAAAAAATGCAAGATTGAAGCTTAATTTTGGTTGTATATACAGATTATATATGCTGAGCCTTCTGATGAAGATCAAGAAATGAAGATGAAGAAATCAAGAGTTAGGTTAAATAAAAAAGCTAATTATAATAATAAGCAAGGGATGAGGGGGTTCATAGTGGGGTTTAGGGGGGCTAGGAGTGGGAATGTTTCGTTCATACGCCGATTGAGGCGCTGTTGTCGTATTTTTATTGCAAACACGGGAGTTATTGATCTATACAGTGGCGTATTCAGGGGGGGGGGGGCCCAGGGGCCGGGCCCCCCCCAAAGCCTTCTCCAAAACAAAAAAATACCTATTGTTTTCCCTAATGATATATTTTTTTTTTTAAATAAATATTTTATTAACTCTCATAAATTCTAAAATCTAACAAAAAACTTATAAATAATTGAAAAAATCTCTAATATTTACGAATTTTGTATTAAAATTACTTTTTATTTCAAGAAAAAAATTTTTTTTTTATTTGTTTTTTATTTATAATTATTATATTATCTAAAAAAAATTTCTCCACTTTAAGTTTCTTGGTGTAGGGGGGGGGGGGGGGTTCATAAAACTTTTGGGCCCCCCCCCCCCCCAAGCAGAAATCCTGGCTACGCTACTGGATCTATATATAAAAGTATGATATTATCTATGATTAGCAATGACAAACAACAAAAACCAATTGATAAGTAAATAAATGGGGAAACAAAATTTTTATTAAAATTTAATAAATAATCCATAAAGTGTTTATACGACCGCGCAAATGAAAAGAACGAAAGAATCATGAACGTACAGCTAATGTCATGCGAGTGAACTAGTGAAGTGTAAGCCAGCGCCCTCTGGGTGGCCCGGAGTCCTATTGTAAAGATTAACCAAAATGATAAATTAATGAATCCTAAATATATACTGAAATAAAAATCAGGAAAATAGTGTATCGGAAATAAAAAAAATTTTGTAGTGCAAGCTCAACAACAAAGGCATGCGCAGGATAAAAGTAAATTTTTTTCATTCTGCGCATGTGTCTGACAACATATCAATATCATTGTTTTTCTTGTTGTAAATAGATGATTGAATGACCTAATTTGTCATTTACCTAAAGTTTAGTGAAGCTTTACTGTTTTATGTCTATTAAACATGACAAGGATTGAAGAAAAATATATAATTTGCCAAGAGGATGTTAAATTTCCTATCCATATAGGTAAAAATTTAATTTTCTGTTATGCAGCAAGAAAATCAAAATAGGATAGCTTTTATAAATAAACACAACTCTTCCCTGTTATTTAGTTTAAAAAAGCCTAGCCTATAACATATATTTAAAATATATATAAAGAAACTAGTGTATTCTGGTATCATTATATATATATATAATTTTTAGACTGCTTCCACCATTTTTTTATGATAATTTATTTAAAATGTTTTTATTATCATTAAAAAACTCCCTTAAAAGCAAGTTTATTTCAAAATTTCAACAATAGCGTGCCTATTAGACCCATTAGACCCCCGTCCTCATTTATCATTTATTTCAATTAATTGGTGACCAAAACATTTGTAATAATTATTTTGGGCAAATCTGCAGAATAAGTCTTAAGTTGAAGGGAGCATGGCTTGTGTTTAGTCATCGGGGTTTTCTTGGGACCTAAACCAGTTTCAGTTCCAAGCTGTTCAAAGTAAAATTAAAAAATTTGGGGCATCTTTGGCTCGAAGTCAAACCTAACCAAAACAACTGCAATGAAAAAACACAACGAACCGCTTCGAGCTAAGTGTTTTAAGACCGAAGGCGAGAGTTCCCTAAAGTAGTTTTAATTTTTTTTTCTAAGGAGAACGAAACAGACTACTTACAAATTGTTTTAAATCATGTGCGAACGCCCAAACCACGATCTCTATTCCACTCAAGACCTATTCTGTCAATTTTCGTTGTGTACGGATCCCATGATCTCTAGTACAAGATGCAAGAACTCACTCTCTCTAGACCAATGCAAAATTATTTTTTAATAATAATATTAATTTTTTAGGACCAGTTTATCCCTGTATATTTTGTAAAACAAATTTTATAAATTTATTTTTTCTTTTTAAACATCATTCTAAATGTCTCAAACAAAATATCTATGAAATTCAAAAGAATGAATTTATCAAGAAGAAGATAAAAGGTAAAAAATGCTCGTTGTACCATTTTTATTTCTTTTTTTTCAATAGCAACTTTATTTTTAATTTTAGGAAAATATACAAGACGAAATAAACTAAAATTGTTCAAGAAGAAGAAGAAAGTTATAAAAATGTCTTCCAACAAATCTTCAAAATTAAAACAAAATAAAAGTGAATATACTTGCAAATTTTGCTTTAAAAAATATTCAGATTTAAATGAACTTGTAAAACATATTATAGTACATTCCAGTGAAAACCCTTACAAATGTGATTTTTGTAATAAAGAATTTGTCCAAAAAGCATCTCTAAAGAAACATCAAAAGATACATAGCGGCACAAAGCCCTTTCAGTGTGAAGTATGTGGTAAAGAATTTGCTGAAAAAACATATCTTAAAATCCATCAAAGAATACACAGCGGTGAAAAGCCTTATAAGTGTAATATCTGCAATAAAAGCTTTTCTGATCCTTCTCGATTTAACATACACACCAGGATCCACACAGGAGAAAAGCCTTACAAATGTGACATTTGTGGAAAAGAATTTTCTCAAACTTATAATGCTAAAATTCATATGAGAGTACACACAGGGGAAAAGCCTTACAAATGTACTATCTGTGACAAAGAATTTTCTCATTCTTCTCATCTTTCCAGGCATCAAATAACGCACACAGGCGAAAAACCATTTAAGTGTGAATTTTGCAATAAACAATTTTCTTTAAATTCAATTTTAAAAAGACATTTATTAATTCACTCTGGCGAAAAGCCTCATAAATGTGAGATATGTGGAAAAGATTTTTCAGATATTTCCTATTTTAAAGTACATCAAAGAATACACACCGGCGAAAAACCTTATAAATGTAATATCTGTCATAGAGAATTTTCAGATCCATCTCAATACAAAATACATTTAAGAACCCATTCAGGAGAAAAACCTTACAAGTGTGAAATCTGTGGAAAAGAATTTTCTCAAAACTATAATGCTAAAGTTCACATGAGAATACACACAGGAGAAAAGCCTTACAGTTGTGAAATTTGTACTAAAGGGTTTTATGATACTTCTAATTATAAAAGACATCTACAAAGAGTTCATCTTAAAGTTTAATTTATAAAATAAACACTGCTTGACACTGCCCCTCCATCAAATCATGTAAATTTGAAATGGAATATAAAAATATTATATGTATAATGTATTAATTCTTGCTTATCTTCTTGTAGTCTGCCGGTCGAAAATTCTACGAAAAATAGCAGGTGAAAGGCGTCTTTTTATGTTGGTTTTGTTTCTCCGGTTCTTTTCTTATGTATATGTATATATTAAATTATCCAGCGACAATTTCCCAACGTAAATAAAATTTATTTATATACAATTTGTCCATTCTACTCTCTCTTATATACCATATATGTATATATATATAAGGGCCCGCTGATGTAGCGGGCAAGGGTGTCGGCTTCTACAAAGAAGATCCCTGTTCAAACCCTGGGCGTGAGATTTTTTCATTAAATAAAAATATTTATTTAATGTTAACAAATCCTTAAAAAGGCCCTGTATTGGAATCTCCCCACAATAGCCCCCAGGCAACTCTACGAGGAGAGGGAGTTGCTGTGACATCCCGCCCTATGGAAGGGACGTAAAGGTTTTCTCTCAGTGATGCATTCTTCGAAAGGAGTAGGCTACACGCCGGTGCTGAGAGAGTCCCTCTTCAAACTAGGAGATCCTCCCTAGCATAGAAGGTTGGATAAAAGGAGCCGGGTGGAACCAGAAATAAGGATTAGTTCACTAGATAGAAATGGACGCAGGAGGAAGAGTTAGAGATAGGAAATAGTGTAACTTCACGTAATATGTGGACGACCCCTAATATATATATATATTTATATGCGAAGATAAGTTTTCTCTCTTTGGTTGTTGAGATTTACTCGACAGAAAATTAATCTTCTCTTACTCGACATTTCGGCTCTCCTTTTGGATTCATTTTCAAGAGTGAGGGATTAGGGGGTAATGGTGGAGGTGGGCTGTTTACGGGATTGCAGTCTTGGCTGGTCCCCAGCTCTGTTTAGTGTATTGGGTTTGTCTCTGAGATCTAGAGGACTGTTGTTGACGTGTGTTTGATGGTTGACCGAAGTCAACCCAAATCAAACACACAATCAACCTTCCTCTAGATGTCAGTAACAAACACAAACCTCTGAGGAATCCACTAAACAGAGCTGGGGATTAGTAATACTGCGATCTCGTAAATAACCCACCTCCACCATTACCTTCTAATCCATCACACTTGAAAACGTCGAGTAAATCTCAACAACTAAGTCAACTTAATCCTAGAAAACTAATCTTCGCGTATACCCAGTCGCGGAAGCCTTTTAGAACATATATATATATATATATATATATATATATATAGTTCTTGAAGGTTTCCGCGACCGGATGTATGCGAAGATTAGTTTTCTAGGATTTTTCTAGGACCCGAGAAAACTTGTCTTCGCATATATATATATATAGTGGCTGAGTTTTTGGCCTCGGAAGCTTATTAAGGACCACTTTAGTCACGTGCGTTTTTTATTTTGAGAGGAAGATTTGCAAGAAATAAGGAATTATGTAAAAAAATGTTAAGGATAATAAGAGAAATATAAAAAAAAGACCATCAAATAAGTAAATGATGAATATTTCACTGAAACCTTTATTGGACGGAAAAGTAATTTATAATATTTCAATATAAAAAAATCGTTTGGACTGAACATGGAAAATGATAAATTGAAGTAAATATCAGCGCCTGATTATCCCCCCACACTATTTATTTGCAGATATTTCGGGTTGCAAAAATGCACTGATGATGGGTGGCGTTTTGCAACCCAAAATCAATATAAAAAATTTTCTCTATATATATAAAATGCAATATAATATAGTAATAATAGTAATACAGTAATAACAACAATGTATAAAAACAATTATAATACTAAATGTACTCTTTTAATACAAAATATATTATTAATCGTTTTTTTAAAACAAAGAAATTTAAGAAATATCTTTCCTTGGCTTTATTCCTAACCAATAACCATTTTTGACATCAATAAAAAAACTTTTATTTATAAATTTCAGCGGATGATCAGTTTTTTTAGTAAAAGTTAATTCAAAATTTTTCAATAAATAAAACATTGCTGTTTTGGCTTCCATCTTGGCTAAACGATTAGCTGAAAAAAATTAGTATGATTAAATATTTATATCTTAAAATATAAAGTGAGACAATTTGTAAGAGAATATATTAATATACCGATATTTGAAGAAGTGGCTGTTGTATTAAACAATAAGAGGCTAAAGGAGCGGGCAGCCTGGTAGTTAGTCTCCACGAAATGAAACTCTCTTTTGAAGAAACTGTTTCGGTTTTAATGAAATATAACCATCATCAGTCCATTTATCGAGTGTGTGTGCTCAAATGACAAAGCATTGAGTCATATTGCGGAGTTGTCAGTAGATGTATATTATACATAAATTATTTGCATAAAATACAGTAAAATGTCAGTAGATGTATAATACACATCTACTGACAACTCCGCAATATGACTCAATGCTTTGTCATTTGAGCTCACACACTCGATAAATGGACTGATGATGGTTATATTTCATTAAAACCGAAACAGTTTCTTCAAAAGAGAGTTTCATTTCGTGGAGACTAACTACCAGGCTGCCCGCTCCTTTAGCCTCTTATTGTTTAATATACCGGTATTCGAAGATAAAATTTCTAGGGTCTAGCAATAAGTCAAACATAGCCTTTTGTCTGAGAAGGTTATTTTATACAATACTTCTGAGGTTTTGTCCGAAATTTCAATTAAATTTATAGATTTCATGTTGACGGGGTTCCATGTTTCTGCTCATTGCAATTTAGATAGATAACTCTACACTAATATAGGTCTCTTACCTATGCACATACGAGGTCCTGCTCCAAAGGGCATATATACCACGGGATCGAAATTTTTGTCGCTAAATCTCTCCGGAATGAATTTTTCAGGATCCGGAAAATATTCCTCGTCTCGATGAAAGCCCATTACAGGAACCATAACATAATCTCCCGGCATTACCGTGTATTCGGGGCGGTCTTTTGTTCCAGGAAAAGTATATTGTTTGACGCATACCCTATCTGTGCCAGCAACTTGTGGATAATACCGTTGAGACTCTATAAAAATAAAACATGAATAGTAAACATATACGATGATGGAGTCAGGAAAAAAACAAGAAGACTGCAGCCAAATATTCTTTTATTTCAATCCTATCCCTCACGGCTGACGTTTCGGCCCGAGGTCTAGGCCATCTTCAGGCCCTGCTGGCAAAAATCAAAAAGTGTAGAAATTTGCAAAGACAGCGACAGTAGAGAAAATTTCCAAAAACATTTTCTCTACGTTTTGCTATGAGCGGACCACGTGTTGTATGTTAACGCTGTCTTTGGAAAAATCCACACTTTTTGATTATTGCCAGCCGGCTCTATATTTGGCTGCAATCATCTTGTTTTTTTCATGACGCCATCATCATTAAGCCTACAGCCCCAGATCTTTATCGAATAAATATAAAGGGTAAAATCCTAGTTAAATTTAAATAATTTATGGTATATTTAGATATATCACTAAGGCCGAACGCACACTGGTTGGGCAAAAACGCTTTGCGACAAAACGTTTTTGACTAATGGTGCCTAAAACTGTTTTTTCAATGCTTTTCTATGGGTCAGCGCCCACCGAGGAGTTATAACTCAATTGGGCATGATTCGACATCATTGAACAAAATGATTTGTCATCAAGCGTTTTGCTCAATCGGTGTGCGTTGGCATTGGATAAAACGTTTTGTCCAAGAGCGTTTTGCTCAATCGGTGTGCATCCAATCTAATTGTAAGTCCTTATCGTTTTGAGTGGGCAAAACACAAAAATAGGAAAAATAAACAAATAGATGGAATATTTCTTTTATAGGCATATGAATTCCAAAATTACCTTTAAAGACCATTTCCAGATAAGGCATTTCATTCATAACTATATCATAATTAATTTCTGAATTATGTTTCGCAATAATATGATCGATTTCTTCGTGCACTTTCTTTTGGATATCAGGAAATTGTGCTAAGAGATGACTGAGCATCGATAAGGAATTTGCAATAGTTTCAAATCCACCAAGAAAAAAGTTTAATGAATTTCCAAAAATATACTCCTCCGTCAAACCTGAAAATCAAAATAATTAATATTTAGGCGTGCATTTTAAATATGAAGATAAATCATGGAAAAAATTGTTATAAATTCTTGATGATTTGTGGCCAAGAGAAACTTTGGATCATTAATTAATTAGTAATTTATCATTCATATTATATTAGAGGGATTTTAAGAGACTTAATTTAGCTAAATATACTGCCCACATAGCACGGAGACGATGCAGCTTATGTGACTTGGTACGGAAAGTGGCTGGGGCTTTAGTTCGGACTTCGAAAATGTCCCCTTCGACATGATAAAATATCGAAAAAAATTAAAAGACTTATTAGAAACTACAAAAAAATGCTAGCCTGTAACGTTGAAATAACCGTTTGTTGTGGCGCAAATTCAGCGTCGACGCATTTTGTAACTTTCCTTTTTATGTGGGTGTATATAATAGTAAATTAAAAATCTTATAATATTTCATTTATTTACCTAAGCCTTTTTTTGATGGATCTTTTTTATTTATTTCATTTGATTCCATTAATAATTGGAGAAAATCAGGGCGAGTAACGGCTCTTTTTTTTCGAAGTTCATAAGTCTCATGAAAAATTTTTTCAAAATATTTAAGTGCTTTTTCACTTAATAATCCATGTGGCCATATCAGCTGAAATTTTTCAATTTTTATTATAAAACACTAGCGGTCTCCCCCCCCCCCCCTTTTTGGAGAGAAAAAATATTAAATTAAAATTAGAAAAAGTAAATATTGTGGTATAAATTCTTGCTTTTTTTCTTTGTAAATAAATACCTTCATCAATTTCTGAGAAACAAGGAAAACGCCAAATTTAAGCCATCGGAAACCTGAGGTCATATCGGATAAGTCTCTTCCCATCATAAAAAATTCATTTTGAGGATTCGTAAACGAATCAACATCAATGCCGAAAGCAGAGGTTGCAATGGCGTCATTGGTAAAGAGAGAAAAGAGATGTTTCATTTCCAGCTCGTAGACATAATCTATAACAAAAAAAAAAAAAAGAAATGGTCACTGTTTTGAGGAATTAGTTTTTTGTAAAATATTGTTACTGCCCAGCTAGGTGGAAAACTCTTAACTCTGCAGTAACAATGAGGGGTTCAATTCCTCTAATCAGCGGACGAACAGCTAGAAAATGAGGGATTCTTTAGAATAACATTGTTGTTAAAATATTACCTGAAGAGTTATTTGCTTTCTGTAATCCTTCTGTATATTTATTTTTCAAATATATATCTATTCGTTGAGCACATTTTTCAATTAATCCAAACATAATTCGCATTTTATTTCCTGTAAACGCTGGACTTAATGCGGTCCTTAAATTCCTCCATTTCTCACCTTAAAAAATTCAGAAAAAAAAAATTATTCTTTTAATAAGTAATTTTTGGAATTTTTAAAATATTTGAAAAGTTAGAGATTTTAAAACTCGAATTAATTTTAATGTGATATCAAAAAATCTTATCTTTTAACGTCAATAGAAATGCAAACAATTAATGAAATTATTTCATCATTTGCAAATTCATTATTGTTTTTTTTTTTTTTTTTTTTTCAGAAGGCACAGCTGTTTGAATCTATGGATTCTTTTCAGTGAGGGACAATAATAAGTCCCACCCATGCGTTTTCTACGTGCGATTATTTCATTGTTTTTAAAAAAATATTATATATTTTTTAATGAAAACTTTCATGGTTCAAACCTAGAAAATTTCCAATAAGGATTTTCATTTTCTTTTATAAAAACAATGAAATAATCACATGAGTAGGACTTAACTTTGGCGTTCACTGTACATTAGGCTTAGAAATGAATAGAGATATTGGAATCAGAAAAATATGCATAAAAATATATAATTCTTTAGCTACAAAATGAAATTTTTATTTTTCAATATAGATATTTCTCCCAATGTGATAAGTTTTTTTTTTTTCATTTGGTTCATAAAGAATTCTGGTAGTCATTTTTGGATCCAAGTATTCACACCTCATCGTGGGTGGCGTAATAATTGCTCTTGAGGTGAAGGAAGAAATGGAGAAAAAGAAAAATTTAGAGAAGAATAAACTCAAACTTTCTTCCTTAGGTGTCTCAGGTTGAACGTGAATCGTTATGTTATGGACGTTGGGGTATTTCGCCTTCCAATTCTTTCCTCCTCTGAAACTTAAGAGCATCATTACACCAACAACGATGAGGTGAAGGCAACTGTAGCTAATTAAAACCAGGAAAGACCACCAAAATGAACCGGAATAATTTGTAATTCCTTGGGCGAAATATCAATGTCTTGGTATAAACACGGGCTATATTGAAAAATAAATATTGCACTTGTTAGTTTATTTACAGAGAGTCTCTACATCAAAAGACTTAAAATGAAAACAATGAATTAACTTGTCTGCTTTGATTCCATACCTTTAGACATCACAAGGTTCTTGGTCATAATATCATCTTCGTGAGACATAGTTCGATGATCGGTAAAATGATCGAAATCTTTAATCATTGTTCTTTTTATCAAGTCAGGATCAGCTAATACTAAAATTGGTTTGTTCATATCATAAAATCCTCCTATTCCTTTCTTTTTAGCCATCTTATAAAGTCTGAAAAAAATAATTATATAAACCAGAAGTAAAATCGACCAGTATGAGTTATATGAGAGTCAGATATTATTAGAATTATTAAATTAAGAATCCACACTCGTTCATTTTAGAATTATTAAAATTCAAAATTAAGATGGATTGTACAAGGAATTAAATATATTTCGGAAAATAAAACGAGAAAGACTAAGGGCTAGAATGAGATGGATAGAAAGATTTTAAAGTGAGGATTGTTTGGAGATCTATTAGAGTGTTTTGAAGAAAATTGTTCCGGCTGTTAGATAGTAGGCCAACTAGGATAAGATATGTCCTTGATTCAGGGATAAGAAAGAAGGTAAAAAGGTAAAGGTATGTGCACTCTGACGGGTTGGGACGCATCGCAAAAAATTGTCTGGTACTCTTCCATTCTAAAGTCAAACTTTCATGGGACAGGAAGATTCGCTTTCAATCCTGAGGGATATAATTTATTTAAATTAATTTTCTTGCAGCGAGACTAGATTTTAAAATAATCTAATTAGCTTAAATTATCCATTCTGGATGGAATAAACTAATGAGATTTTTTGTCCAAATATTTTTCAATTTGTTAAATTAATAAACATAGGTGAGTAAAAATAAAAAAGTGAAGTTTTATATTAATGATGTAATTTCAAAGTGTTTATATTGTTTTCTAGATGATGAAATAAGACATTTGTTTTCATTTTTATCAAAAGATAAGACGATTTTGGATATCTAATACCAGAATGATTTAATTAGATATGTCTCTCTCATCAAATGGTCAACGAGAATTTTTCCATTTGCCCAGAGGAACTCCCTCCCCCTTTAGACACAAATTAATGCAAATTTGAATCGTGAACTTAAATCATTATTATCCCCATTGCTTTGAATAGGCCATTGGCTCTCCGCCTCTTTTACACCACAAATTTCGGCCTTCCCTCTTAATAAAATTCTTGGACGCCGGCCCTGATTGTAAGCCTAAAAGTAAAATTATTAGTTGCACAGGACCACGGATTTTTTCTGGGTAAATCTGTTTATTAATTTATTAGTATTCTTTTCAGCTTTCACTAGAAAAGAAAATATTTTAAATTTTTATAAAATAAACGAATTGATTTGGTGGCTGAGACAATTTAAATAAAAAAATTAATTAACTTACTTAATAGAGGAATCATAATATAGAGTTTGTGAAAAAATCACTTCATGCATATTACCAAAAATCACAATTGGTCGTTCGCATGGTATTCCAAATTTATCAAACCATTTATGATTACGAGTAAAATACCAATAGAGAATATAAAGCACAAAAGCACCAAGGATAAACACTTCCAAAGAAAACATAATATTATGTATATATATAATATATATACGGTTGTCAAACGAATGAATGAATAAATAAATTCTCTCTCAACTGCAGATTACGGAGATAACGATTTAAATTATTCCAATTACATAACATGTATGATGTCATTATAGAATTAAGTGGGGATCTGTTATTTTATTTGAATTTACTTTATGCATAAAAAGAAGATGACCTTAGTTTTGACAAAAAAAACTTAATTGGTCTGGCCGATTCAGAGAAATTGTACCGCCTAAGTTTAAAATTCAGTGATGTGCCTAGTAATTTTTCTTGAGAGAGAGAAGTTAGTGTAGGGCAGGGATGACTAACCAATGGCACGCGACACAATACTTTGATCAAAACGGTTTGCATTTTAGTTCAAGATATAATATATGCAATCAGGCCTTGGTGTAGTGGTTAGAGTGCTGGCCATGATAATATTGAAGTATTCCCATGCATTTGTTCATGTGATTATTTCATTGTTTAAAAAAAAATTTTAATAGAAACTTTTTTGGTTGAAAAAACTTCCAATAAAGATTTACAGTGTCTTTTATCATATAAGAACAATATAAATTAAAAATCCCATGTTGGACCTCGGGCTCGGTGTAGTTGGAAGCGCGCCTGCCTTGAATATCAAGGGTCGAGGGTTCGGATCCCAGGCAGTCCGATGATTTTATTTAAACCATTTGGATACCAAATGCCAGCCATCCTCGCTGGGGGTGGGGACCATGGGACGGGCTATTCTTCGGAGGGCCTGGAAAGCCTCAATTTTTCTTGGGGCAGGGGAGCTTTCTGGGGGGGGGGGCACGAGCCTTCTGGGAGGCCATGCCCCCCCCCCCCCGACGCCCCCTAGTTACGCCCATGCCTCCCCTAACGCGTTACGTAATATCTGGACAAATTTAATAAAAATTGGGAGTGCTGATTAATAAAGAGAAATAAAAAAAAAAAAAAAAACTGTTTTAAAATTTTATATACAGATAAAAGGGAAAATTTCAGAGAATATAGAACGATGATCCTTTTTACTATCATTTGATTGGTTGAACGGATGGTTAGATTAAAGAAAAAATATATTCTTATATATTCAATTTTAGTTCCATGTGAATATTCTCTAGGAAATTTTAAACTCATTACAAAAAATCCGATACGAATTGGATGCGCGGTTTCCGAGTTATACACAATTGATTTATCAAAGTTTTATTCATTTCCAATATTAATTAATTCGGGGTCTTGATTTGCCCAAAGGAGGGGATGGTTGTGGGTGGCAAGTTCCCCCGCCACTCTGCTCTGATTGTTGCTAAGGAGAAAGCCGCCAGGCGCCCTCCCCTCTTTTCTAAGAAAAATGATTTCTCTTTTTAAAAATAATAATTTAACAGCTTTAAAGTTATTTTTATTTTTTTTTTTTGGACATTTGGAAGAATTATAAAAATTGAACGAGAAAAAAAAATTAATTAAGCAGTCAGAGAATATTGCCAAATAAATGTTGGTTATTTAGTTAGATGTAAAATCTTTCAATTCTTCATCATCACATGGTTGTTATATTTATTTGAACACAAGCGATATTTCGATCTTGTATTACTGTAGAGCAGGGGCGTATATAGAAATTTTTTTCGGGGGGGGGGGGGGCGGGGCCTGAAATCAAAAATTTTTCTGCAGAAAATTTTTTTTTAAGAAACTAAATTTTTTTCCCACGAAATTTTTTGCGGAACATTTTTTCTTTTGCGGAATCAAAGTTTTCCACCCTGCGG